>JAPMNP010719271.1:956-22490 GCA_029874935.1 Atherina boyeri | reverse complement strand
CCTCCCATTTGGCCTCAAGTCTTCTATTAGCGAACGAGGCGGAGGCTTCGTCCATCTATATTAACAGTCAATGGTTCGGACCAATCAAATCGGGCTTACGATGATGGACAGGTGAGCAACAGTAACGTTAACAACCACGTAACCAAAGAGCGCTTGGGTTAAATTTGCGCCATTGCTTTGATTGGTTATAGGTTATAGGTCTATCCAATTGGGTGCAGAGGCATTTTTTTCCTGGTTCGAGTGAAGCACGCCCCATAATCACAGCCCAATGGAGCGGTATCAGACTCACATTCTGACTATAACTGAGTATGGATAAGTCAGACTAGTGATGCACATCACATGTGAAAGCTAGAAAGCGGTTTGCCACTCACCGAGAAATCATATTTATCTAAGAAGTTTATTGCTTCAGAAGTAAAGATTTTAGCAGAAAAATTTGCCAAAAAATCTAGAGAAAAATAGTCGTACAGGAATGAAAATACTTCTGAGATACATTTGTTTATAAAAATCTACAAGCATCATAGAAAAAGTCTGTCATTCCTTTTAAATTCCTGTAACACTTGTTTTTTTTAATCTTATTTGATGTACATGTACCCACAACAAAATATGAAATCATCTTTTTTTTCTGTAGCATCTGGTGTGCAAGCCAAATGTCAGCCCAGTCATACCAGAAAATACTGGAAATAATTGGATTATGTTAGATTTTCCAGTTGTCCAACACAGTAATATGAGAACCCATGGTTGTAAATTAGGAGGTGGTAACATACTGTATCCTCAGGCTGTTGTTTTTGTTGAACAGTGTTCACATGATGTAATGGCCACTTTGACCAATGAATAGTTAAATGTGTATGTTGTACCCAACTTCTGTAACTGTAGAACCGTATCTTTTTCAAACGTTCAGATATAAGCATGTATAGTAAATTACAACCCTACCATGTATTTTTTAACTCTACATCTTAACTAGTCACGCACGAGCTTGCAATTGGACAGTAAACACGAGTCGGGATGGAGAAATGCCCAATAACAGGAAATTAGTTGCAAATTAAAAATATCTTCACAAAGGTCCATGGATCATTGCCTTTTGTCATCACTATTTTCCTTCGATAAGGGTGTGTGGCCAAATGAAAATCACTGAACCATAGAAAGTGAACTTCATCACATAAGAACGCATCTGGATCAGTAGCACCACGATGTGCTGATGAATTGGAATGTAAGGAGCATCTGTAAGTAAGCAAATAGCAATAATAAGGAAAACATAGTGAATGTACAATTGTAGTTTTTACTGTCCTCAGACAGAGGTTGCAAATGTCTTTATATGGGATGTTTATTTTTAACTAAACATCCCTTTTAACAACTGTTCTACAATGTATTTTATTTTCCCAAAAGCAGATTAGAATGCCTCCAAATGATGCACATTTCATTATATTTGCATGCCATAACACTGACTGAATGTTGCCTACCTTAACTCCAATCAGATATTTTTGTCAGGGTTATTCACCACACTCTTGGCCAGTCGCGTTGTATCACAATCGATTGAGTCATACTGTAACTTGCTAGATAATCTGTAGAAAAGACACATGGTTTCCATGCACTATATGCAGATGTGTTATAAATTATATATCATTTACAAGTGGATTTGTGTTTTCACATAGTAAACAATTACCTACTCCATTTCGGATCACGATGACCTGGATGGAGTTTGTGGTAAATGAATAGAAATGTGGCCTACAAACAAAATGTCCCAAGCAGTTCAGGGCAGTGTGTTCTGTGGGGAGAAATCTTTTTATACCATTAGTACTATTTTTTCAACCTGGACCTTATTAATAGCATGAAATGCCTTAATTAACTCACCCAGACAATTTTGGAGTAACTTGAAGTCCCTCGAGAGATATTTAGATCTTTCGCACTAGCGTATATATCCATTCAATGGAAGGGGTCGGGGCAACGTTTGCCTCTAAATAAGACATTATCTGCCACAAAACGCCTTCATTTCACCAGTGTTTAGTTATTAGTTGCTGTTCTATCCATCTGTGCCTTCAGAGCGGCTTTGTTGCCATCCGACACCATAGATATAGAGACACAAACTGGTTACATGGTGACGCAACATAAGAAAGTGCCTTTGATTATGCCGTTGCCCCGACAACTCCAGCACGATGGATCTAAATTTCTCCCGATAGACTTCAAGTAACTCCAATATGGTCCATATGAGTTTATGAATGTATTTTCATGCTAGATAAGATCCAGGTTTAAAAAACTGTACTTTTCCTCTAAGTTTCTGTTGAATTAATTTATCTACATGTACTGTGATTGAGTTGTGTCTGAAGGATCCCCTTTATTTCATGAAGAAACATTTTTACTCTGGTTGGAGTGTTTCTTTCTAGGATGTTAAAATCCTCCATCCAGCGAGAAGTGTAAACATGTGAATGTGTGGCATTATAGAGTAAGCTTTGGTATTATTATGCTAAGGGAATATTATCCTACCATAGAGGGAAAAATATTAGTGTGAAGGCAAGTTTTTAAAAACAAACCCAACTTTGATGAAGAGAGCCAAAGACCATCAGTTAACAATTTTTTTTTAATCCAAATTATTTGCTCATTGTGTTAGATGGGCTTGGGATAGGTTGTTGCTCCTTCATTTTCTGGAGGAGACAGATGCCAGCCAATATGACAACTCCTGTCAGTCGTGCAGAGCGCAATGTGCATTTGTCTTTTAGCTGAGTGACGTGACTCTTGGGCCCCCAAGTTGTTCCAGATGGGTCGAAAGTTAACTGATTCGGTGAGGTTTCTCTCTGGGGGTCTTATCGGGAAGCTGAAGACCCTGAGAGTGTCCTCTGCAAAGTGCAGTCCTGTGTCACTTACAGACACTCATGTTTGCTTTGAGTACCACTGGGTCCTCTGCTGTGTGTGGAAAAAAAGCAAGAAAGAATGGGAAAAAAATAACCATGTCTGGTTCTTTGTTCTCAACCTGGGCTAGATGAACACAGCCATGGTGAAGATACAAGTGGGATGCAGCATCAACAGAGGTGTCTTGCTTCTTGTATCTTTTGATTATTTGTGATTTCAGCCTGTTTTTCTATTTAGTCACAGAATCACACCAGAGATGTTCCATTCATGTAGGCTTCATCTGGGCCTAGGGAACAGACAACCACGCTTTGTACCTTGTTAGTACATAGTTATGTGACAAATGCTCCTGGTCCACGTGGCTTTTGCTTTGCATCAGATCAGCTTGTTTGTGTGTCATGTGTTTGTTGTTGTGGAATAGCAGGAGGCTTGCAGTGTGCCTTCTCCCCTCCAGCTGAAACCTGTCAGTCCCCCTGGGGAGCAGGGCCCAGGTTTGCAGGACAGCTGAGGCAGCCCTGACAGCCCAGCTCATCTCGTTTGGAGCAAGGCATGCCGCTTTGCCGCTCGCTGGCTGGACAGGATTTGTTCCCTTCCTGCCACTTTACATCCACAAGCCCTACATTTAATTAGAATCACTTGTCATGTCTCGTATATCACCTGGGCCTCTTGGTGTCAGCTGTCAGCCAAAGAAATGTGATAGTTATTCATTGCTCTGCAGAAGTGTAACAGCAAGGTCACAGGACAGAATGCACCTTGAGCTAACTGTACTTAATGTCTGTGTGGCTGAACAGCATGCATTTTGTCATGCAGAACAGATTCCTCAAATCATGGCTTTATTTTACACAGTGGCCAAATGAGCCTGGCAGGTTTATTCACCAGATTCTAGTCAGCCACATAAATAAACTTCTGCCATGAAGAGCTAAGATAGTGGTGGTTGATTGGTGAACCTATGTGGGGTAGAATGGGCTTTTGATGGATGTTAGAGAACTCTGTGGGTATTAGCTTGTGTGTGTTTTTTTCTACTAAAGATATCCATCTGTTTAGCAGCGTAAAACCCTAAAACATGACAGTGCAGAGGCAACTTTGGACCAATATTCCTTCCGGGGCATGCAGCCATTGCTTACATGAGAACCAATCTGTGATGGATTTAATTACTTGTGACCTGCATTCACTTCTTTGTGGTTTTTAACGACTTAGCAGAGATCTCTGCTTGTCGGACACTCACCTGCTTCTGTCTGGTGTCTTTACAGGCAGCTCTGTGCACTGTGGTTGTTTTTGCTTTGATCATCTCTTCTTGTCACTTTAAATGGCAGTTTTTTTTTTTTTGTTTTTTTTTTCTGGTCCCTGTCTTGTTCTCAGTCTGTCTGTCTCTTTCACCCTCTCCCTGCTTTTACAGCCTGGTTATATAACTTAGTTTTCTTTCTCTGATATCCCAGAGCTCTTGCAGTCAGCTGACAGCACCCAAATCTCTGCTGGTAAACACACCGCCTTCTGTCTTTTCTCTGTGATTTTTCTTTTTTTCCCACTTCCTCTTCACCCCTCCTACTGCCGACTCCTCAGCGATTACGGATTGATTCTCTCCTCTGTCCCTCTGCCTCCTCTTCCATTGGTTGGGCTCCATATCCCCAGGCCAGTTTCCACATATTAGCACCCGAGGCCAGGGGAGGCGGGCAGATACGCATTGCCTGCCATGGCCCATGGATCCTGCAAGCCAGTGAAAAATGAGCTTTGGAGAGGCAATAAATTGCATCCAATTTAGAGATGAAGGCAGAAATAAATTTCTCTTTTCTGAAGTCTGAAGAAAGGGGAAAAAAGCCCCTAGATAATTTCTGTTCCATCTTTTCTATGTGGAAATGTCTTTGAAATATCCTTTTTTGTGTTGTTCATTTGAATTCATAAAATAATTATATGTCTGCACTTTAGATTGCCTTTTTATGTTTCAGCAGGTTAGGAAAGTAATCATTCTTGTCTTTGCTGGCATGTTTTGCATCTTGTTTGAAATGCAGAGGAGACAGTTTGAAAAGATACACTTATCAGGCATGATTTGGCACATACACACAGACAGACATACACACACATATACGCATGCACATGACTCCTCCACCTCCCACCCCCCGTCTCTCATCACCGTATTAACCTAAATGAACTGTCCAAGGGGCTTTAGCTCTCTCAGCTCCGTGCTGAAGAAGTCTCGGGGAATGAGAGAACGTGCAAGGTAGTCTCAGAAATGATGAAAGGAAATGTCTGGTAATGACCACAGTATGCCTCTTCTGCTCACTAGCCTGATCCCCAGATGTTTTCAGAGGCCTTATGGCACCTTTCAACTGCTTCTGTAAAGGCCTCCTGAAGTAATGAAGAATTTTGCAAAACCACTTCAGTCCGTAAACCTTGCATCAACAGTGTAAGCCAATAGAGATCCTAACAATTATTCTCCCTGTGGTGATGTGCAAGCCTCCTATTAATCTCAGAAGCCCAAGTTCCAGCCTGAGATGTTTTCCTTTGTGTTCAGGTAGAGAGCGTTGTGTGCCAGTGCTTTCCTGTTTATTACCCGGCCTGCCAAAGAAACAGTGGAAGAGACGTGAGGGGGATACACTCAGGAGAATTGCATCCCATTCTGTTTTTCTCTTCGTTTTTTTTTTCTCCAAGAGATGTTTCTTCTCAGTTAAAAGGTTCTGTTTCTCAACACCATTTCAATGCGCTGACACCCCAACTGTGAGGTGTTGAAATTGGCAAAAAAAAACAAAAAAAAAACATTGTCAGCACACACTGTTGTGATGCCAATGACTCCAAAAGTACATCATGAAAGGGGTGATTTTGTGTATGTTAGTGTATTTAATGACAACATCGCCATGCTTTTACTCGTCACTGACTTCCCCCTTTGGAGATGAATAATGTGCAAATGGGCAAACATTCTTTGTTTGCTGTACACTGACTGCATTCGCTTTGGATCGTGCAGTAATATTTTGTTTTGCAGCCAAATAGGCTCAAAGAGATTTACAATAGAGAGCTTTATATTGTTTTTGTAATATTGTATTTTTTCACACATGTCTCTGTGCATATTCATGGAAAAATACATATTATAGGGAAAATTTTAAAAATGAAAATTGCGCTACAAAACAACAGCATGCCAAATAAATGCATTGCATATTTCACATTGCGTTGTACCAGCAGTTTTGCTGTATTGCTGCAGTGTAGCACAAGCCCTTGCTTTTCATCTAAGCAGGCAGTTAGCTAAGCTCAGCTGATTAATAAATAACCATGCCATAGTCTTGGATCAGTGCACCTCTAATGTGCTCAGACTCTGCCTTGTTCCTGTTGCATCTACTGTATATTCCGCTTGACTTTGTAAATGCAGGGGAGGGGTGGGGTCTTATACTGTCTATCAGCATGTCGTAGGGATGTCTCAGCATGTAGTCATCAAATCCCGCTGTGGCATGAGCTCCCCTCATACAGCCGTATTTGTCTCTTCACATGGCCAAACGCAATTGGACGTGAGCTCCCTGTAGCTCAGCCAAATCATCCCCCCTGCTTTCTGTACTCCCCGCCCTTTGCTTGTGTAAATTATGTAAGTATAGGGGAAGTAGCAGTGATGAGGCATACAGTGGTGGCATTTCACTAACCAGGGTCGGGAACAGCACATGCGAGTCTCCTGGCATGCCTTGTAGTGTGGTTTATCCACTCCATCAGCAGTCTGAATGCATTTTTAACCGGGGTTTCCAGAGCAGCCTGGCTAGACATGGTAGATACATGGGGTTAGAGGGTTCACCTCACTGACTGTTCTCTAGTTAGGAGCTGACATCTCTAAATGTGCCGTCTGTGTTTTGTGTAGCCATGCAGGGAAATTCTTCCTTCAGAGCTCAGACGAGGCTCTGGCTCAGTGCTTAACGCTGCTCATAAAATAACTATAGAGTAGCACTTTAAAACACAGACCTCACAGAAGCTGAACTGTTGGCACCAAAAAGGTGCACTAGAAAGACAGATGGACCTTTACTCTGAAGCTTTTCTGTTTGTGTTTTGTGTTTCTGTTGGATTGTTTAACTTGGAACTTAAGTTGAATATTTTAAGATGGTAAAGCAGTATTAATTAAGTATTAACACACCCCTGCATATTGATATATTATATGTTATTATATTGCTCTTTTAAGAGGCTGCACGTAACTTTAGCAAATTTTCTCAATGATGCGTCCCTTGTCGATGTCTAATTCGACCTCCATCTTGCATCTTATCCTACCTGTACTGTGAACTCTGAGGTTGACTCTTGTCCTGTCTCTTATTCTGTCCATTTTTTCTCTTCCTCTGTTACTTCAATAGTGTTTTCTTGCGTTTCCTTACTGAATCACAACTTTGCTTGCTCAAAACGGCCAGTTTGTCGATATCTGTTTGCTAGCGTGTGACGCAATGCGTAAAGTGAAACTCAGATGCAAAGTCACAAAACCGCCTTGAGGCAAGAGTTGTGAAATACAGTTTCTCAGCCTCAGGATGCTGTTGGGCAGCGACGGCTCCAGAACAAGAGCATAATAGATATCACTGTGCCATCAAATAAGTCAGGGAATCTAAATTTTAAGGTCAGAAAGTTCTATTGTGCATCTATATTGTTTTTTTATGCACTTTGTAGAACGTGTGGTGTATAACATTGTAGACAGGAAAAGCTCCACAAATGTCTTGTCTTTTTTGCGCTGTTATCCTTGCTCCACACACCACAATACATAACAGGTTTATTCATACTTTTAGATTTATTCACTCAACAGCATATTCTAAACTATTGCCTATGCAACAAAAAGGAGGGACATATGATTTATGGGCATTTTCAGACTCCAGCAGTTGTCGTTCTTAAACAGCCTATATGTAGGTTTCTGAAATGTCAACACACGACAGACACCTGTGGCCGAAAGATGAAACTGCACTTCCTTTCTTCTCTTTTTTGCAGCGCACGCTTGTAGATACACAACTTCACAAGTCATCCGTCTGAGTTATGCTGGGTCACTTCTGTGTATTCGCACAATACATTGAGATAAAATATACACACCGCTTGTGAGTGTAAGCTAATTGTTTACTACCGGTGGTGGCAGTGTGATGTGGAACATTTAACTTGAGCGCGCTCGACATCACATCCGCAGTAACCGCGCGGGAATATCCGACCCAACTGCATTAAAGGCCACCGTACCTTTGTTGCGCTTAGCATAGCAGCTAGCCAGCAAGGAACCTGTAGAGCCTGCCTCCCTGCTGCAGCTACAGGAACCGTGGAAACCCACCCTGCTTGTACCTACCCTGGTCACAAAGAATCCACGCTTCTCACTGATGCATAGGTTTTTCTTTATTCCATTCAATTAAAGTGTATGATAGAAAATTGTATTAAAAACACAGAGAAAAACAGCACAAATGCCGACTTCCAGCATTGCCATGGCAACATCTAAATAGTATGCCGAACTGCGCTGGATTCCATCAGCTACAGCCCCCTCCCCCACTTCAGCGTGAATGAGAAGAGATCGGATACTAGTCGAAATGGAGTAGGAGCAGATCGGCAGATATAAAAATACAAACTGTTGTTTGCAAAACTAAACAAGAATTTTGTTTCAGCCAGTCCCGATTCTTCCGTCCTAGTAGGATGGATGATTGACAGGAACGCCCGGCCAATCAAATTCTTCGGTCCGAAAAATTTGATTGGTTAAGCATTTATTAAAATATTTTCATAACTACCTATTTTTTATTTTCAAACACTGTGGCATTCAACATAGAATTTCAGATGCCATTTTTGTATTATAACCAGCTGGGGTAAAAGCAAATGAAAATGTTAAAGTGCAACAAAGGTACCGTGTCCTTTTAAGGAAAAATTGGCTACAGGCTTACAGGTGTACCCGCCGTGAGCTGTCAATGTGTCAGTATGCTCATCAAAAGATGTTTCAGTCATAAATGGTCACATAAAAAGGCTATTTTAGGGTTTATTTTCGGCAAAAACTTAAATATAGCCTCTTTAAGTGGATGGTGTGGTTACACTTCTTCAGAACCAACATGTCACACTTGTCTTTTCATTTCTGAATTCCATTCAGTCAGTAAGACAACACACTACCAGAATACTATTGTCATTTAATGGTTGCATTAAATGACAACTCTCGGATGATGTATTTGAACAGGTACTACTCACCTTTCAGATTGCTAATTTATCTCTCCTCTGCTCCAAAAAGTCAAATGTTTGACCTGATATATATTGGAATCTGGCTTACTGCATATCGGTCAGTTTTAAAAGTTACTCTGTTGTTACCCTGTGAGGTGGTGGAGGAGGTAAGTAGCATCTCTGCCTTTCTGATCATCCACATGGTGTGTGAATTGCCATGAGTAAGTGTGTCCCATCTGCCAAGCAGAAATCAATGGGCCTCCATCACGCAGCGCTGAGTTTGTCCAGCTTCTGATGAATAATTAAAGAGGCAGTTTTCTGCACATGACCATGATGACTAACACTGTTTAAGGAATGCCTTTTGTACATAAATCAATAGTTCTTATTTCTCTATCATCCTGTCTTTTACACTTTCCATCCTCTTCCTTCTTTTTCTGCATGTTTGTTTGTGTGTTTATCGAGTCAGACAAAGTTTCCCTTTGTGATTGTAGGTCAGTGTGTCACTTTGCTGTTGCAATGACGCTTACACATTTTGACAACTTCTTCCACAACAAACAAACAAACAAAACAACTCTCTTCCCTCCAAAGGCCAGACACCAATAGATTGATTTGTCAAATATGGGTATGGTAACTTGTTCTCTAGTCATGGTCAAGACAAATGGAGGTTAATGAGGAAAATCAAATAGCATGCATCAGTTTAGACTGCCTACTTTGCAAAGAAGAAAAAAAAGGACAGAATCAGTTTGT
This sequence comes from Atherina boyeri, assembly GCA_029874935.1. Lineage (NCBI taxonomy): Eukaryota > Metazoa > Chordata > Actinopteri > Atheriniformes > Atherinidae > Atherina > Atherina boyeri. Next base: position 12,794 of record JAPMNP010719271.1, on the reverse strand, counting down.
GTGAAAATGATGCATGGTTCTGAGGGAACACTCTGCACACCTTTCCACCATATTAGACTCTCATAATTGAATAAAACATGGACGTGCTATGAACATCCCCTCAAAGGGAAATGGTAGTCACTAAAGCATAGAAGCCAGCTCGGTAAAGAATTGCAAATGAATAAATGATGAGGAACAAACGAAGTGTGGTATATGAGAACAAGAAAGTGATTTACTCTTTAACAATACTTGAAAAAGGAGGTGAAGGGTAGAAAATAGATTGGAAATGGATGGTGGTTTTGCAGTGGTTGGCCTCAATAGAATCACTGAATATGAAAGATTTTTGTTTAGTTTTTTTTCCCCCCCTAATTTACAAAATTTACTCAAATCATAAGCAAACATGACTGGAAAAAACCCAAAATAAAACTGTGTTGAATGCGTTTTCAGAACCAGACACAAACACACAGAGATAAAGAGAGGAAAACAGAGAAATCTGAGGTGCTCTGTAAAATATCCTGAAGGTCCTTGGCAGTATTAGAGAAAGGCCTGGGAGGTTAGGAAACATCAAATCAATGCATTGTAATGTGAATTGACTGCTGACTTTGATCATCTGCCTTGGGAGTGCTTTAGCATTGAGTGCTGTCACACTGGCTGGGTTAAGCAAATATGGCATGGGCTGAAATGGAGAGAGATGGGAAGAAGGAGACAGGTTAGAATAGGAGTGGGGAAAAAAGGGATATTTGATGCTGGGCTATCATCAGGGAGTAATGGGCACATTAAAATTCTATGTCTGCTTGGTAAGTGGCATAGTCTAGATGTTATGCATAGTTAAACTGAATCATAGTTGAAGCTAGTTTATTAATGTCAATATAGGGTGTGTTGGCCCTCTCTTATTAACTTCAAGAATAGCTAGCATCACCTCCGATTCCACATTTTCTTTTTTTAAACTGTAGTGGTCAAAAGAAAAAAAGATCACATTGGACTTTAGTGTAGCTGGGAGGCCAGGAGATGCATTTCACTCACCCCCTCCAAAATGATGGGTCAGCCCCCGCTTAGTGTCACAAGCTGCTGATACCCTAGCTCTGAAAGTGGAAATGCTCTTAAGCTTTTCTCATATAATGGAGTGGCCAGTCTAATCTTTCCCTCTCTGACTGAAAGCAGGTAAGGAGGGGAGTTTTTACCACAACATTCTGACCCATGCTTTTGCACTGTACTGTAGCATCCAGATTACAGTGCAGAGCAGCAGCCCTCCCTTAGCCGCACCATCCAGAACGCTCCAGAGAATGCCCTTTTCACATAATACACATTGTGTGAGGTTTCTGTTTTTGCCTCTACTCATCATATTTCAAATAAACCATCTTGCTGTGACTGAAGGATAATGCTTAAAAGCTTTTGATCTCATCAGTGGAATCTCTATAAATGTTTGTCCACTTTATCCATGGAAGACAAAATATAGAAACATGGGCAAAAGTGAGAGAGATGAGCAGCAGGAGCTCAGATGGAAAGCCTGAAAAAAAACAAAAAAAAAACATTTTGGAGTTAAATCAGTGTGACAAAGAAAATACAAGGTAGAGGGAAATTCCTTGAGTCAAGCCGGAGCAGCAAAGAGAAGCCCAAAACCTCTGTCACAGTATGAAAAGAATAGCAAGACGACCCGTAGGTATTGGGCTGCTAGGTGCATCTCCTAACAAGCTGACTGTTCAAAGGCTTTTTAGTGCTCTAGAGAACATGAAAGGCATGTTTAAAAATTTAAAAGCCCGATCTGTTCCAGTGCTATGGAGCGGCAGAGGGAAGCAGATTTTTACGTCGCCATAATTCCCTAGTTGCTTGCTTTGTAAATTAATTAAGATGTTTATGACAGCTGCTTGCACCTAATGGAATGCTTATAGAGTATGCTATTAATTATTACTGCTGGCCATGGCTGCAAGCTTTCATATTGCTGAGAACGTATAGCTGCGGTTGCTGTATAGATGTGGTCCCAGACTTTACCTCACATCCCTCTTGACTTTAGGATTGTACTTAGTGTCATTAGGCCGTCTGAGCATATGTTGGAGATGCCTGTTCTGTGAATGGGTCCATTTGTACGGTCTATATGCTATTCATGTGTCTGGTCAGGCGCATCACAGACTGATAACTGAATAAAAATGATGAAGAGATAGAAAAAAACATAAATAAATGCATGTATTTAATTGTTAGATATTCCACAAACTTATTGGACTGCATCAGCAATCAGTGTCGGTGTAAAGGGATTGTCTTCCTCCCACTAAACCAACAAATAGACAGTGCATCCAGTTACTCATCCAGTTATTTGTGTAAAGCATTGGTACCATGAACTGTAACTGACCCCATGAGCCTAGAGGAAATTCAGCAGTTTTCTCCCTGCTGCTAACTTTGCTCCAGAGTGAGAGAGTTTGTAGGCTTTCAATAAGAAATAAAGAGAAAACAGCTCAACTGAGTGTGCAAACACCAGTATTTCTAATTATAGTATCTTTTCAAATGGTTTCATGACAAGTTATTTGTCTGACAATGTTATGCAATGGCATGAGAATAAACCCATTGACAGCAGGAAGCTTTGTAGCAGAAAAATGCATTTGGCAGCAGATGGAAAATGCAAATCAGGAGTGCTTTTTAACCCATTCAGATCTAAGGATATCCTTAAACAGCATTCTTAAACCTGAGGCGTTTCTGGAAAACTTAAAGGTGCCCAGAAAATCTTTCATTTCTCAGCCCACCCAAAAAAACTATAAATATGGGGGGAAATGCCATTCAAGAGTAACTTGTACTGTAATTTATTGTGTCAGGTTTGACGAGTTAAATCATGCTTCATACTTGTTAAGTCACCAACATTATCTGAGGCAGTTTTAAGGCAAGTTATATTTTTGAGCATTATTTCACCAAAAACAAAATATATTATATCAATGTAGCAATTTAACAGCAAACCAAAAATATAGCAGAGAGCAAAGTTTCTCAGACTCCCCCATTGAGTCCTGTAATCTGAGCTTCTCTGCATGTTGTTGAGCTGAATGTGCATGTTGATGCATATGACTCAGGCAAATATCAACTGGTTCCTCTAACCAGGAACAATACCCCCAAAAGACCAAACTCAGCCTTGTCCAGGCTCTCTTGAGTTGCCTTTGCCGGAAAAGTTTTGTGTTTTTGAGAACAAATTTTAGAATAGTACTTACTTAAATTGGACTTTTTTCCTCAAAATTTTTATGTGCCACTGCTCCAAATTGCTCTGTTTTCCTCTTTCTTCTATTTCACTAAAACAAAGGGGGAACATGCCTTTCTTTGGAAGAAATCACCATAAATAGTAAATGACGAGGGCACTCAAAGAACTCATCTTCTTTAATGGGTAATCCACTCTTTTCCATTGTAGAATATTTTTGTTCCTTTTCAAAATGTAATTGATTTGTCTTTTGCCTTCCTCCTACCTTCCCATTATGTATCTAGAGTTTGGTTTACTGCATTTTTTCACAGTCTTACTGACCAACCGATAAAATAAAGCATGTAAACATAACTCAGCTCTCAAGGTGATGGAGCAACAAATGCAACTTCTCAAGATAGCTTGAAGGCCGATTTTATTTCCAAGGAGTTACAGTACTGTACATCAAAAAGTTTGGGAATTGCCGATATATGCATATCCGGTATCATCTTTTAGATGAGGAACACACAGACTGCAGGAGTTTATCTGCTGCCTGTTTACATTGTTAATTGAAAGTAGTTCAGTCTAATCATCCAGACAGGTGCTTCCTGTGGCATAAAGCTACCCAGGAGTCAGTGGGACAAATAAATAACGCAACACAGCTCACTCATTACACCATGTGAGGTAGATTGTTATCCCTCTATCCCCGAAGAAGAGCGGCATCATGTCTCTGCTCTGCAGAGCTTTATCCAGTGTTATCCTCCGATTACATTTACATAGAGAATGCAGCTGGGAGGGAGAAGGCAACAAACTGAAGCACACTCCACCTGCACCACAAGGGGCAATGTGTGAAATATGTATTCAGTCTTTCATCAACCTCTTTATCTGCTACGCATGGGTTATCCTCATGTGTAAAGTCCTCTGTTGTGTAAGCTTTGAAAAAAGGGGGGGGGAACTGTGATCTGTGTTCTATTAATCATAGTCCAGCTCCATGACTGTCCCGTTATCACGCATGTGTGTAATTACAGGATATTTGTGCTTTAAGCACGGCACTTCTGCCTGGAAATGGAGGAGTGGCTCCACTGATGAACTCCCTGCTAATAGGTCTACCTTTGATCTAGATAGAGCATGGAGGGCTTACAGAACTTGCAGGTTTTAATTATGAAATACATGAAAAATAAATGCTGCGCTAAGTGCCAACCATGACTGCAGTGAATCGCAGTCGCAGTGCAACTGCTAGTTTGCTGCCTTTCCTTTCCTTATGTCTTCCACTGCCTCAAACACTTCAATCCCCATCTCTCTGACTCAGTTCGTTACTGCAGGGAAGCAAAAACGACAAGTCCATGATATTAATTAGTGGATTGACAGACATGTAATTCATCTCCGAGGAAGTTTTCATTACATGCGAGGCTTCAGAGGGGCAGTTTGGCTTATTGGCAAGTGCTTAGACTAGACCTAATGGGGCTGCAGTTCCCTCCCTTTTGAGCAATTATAGCCAAGTCCTTATCAGCAGAGCCACAAGTCCACTGTTGTGGGACCTTGACTTCCACCACACTCTTATAGAGTGATCCTTCCCTATAGACCCGTGTTCATTAGACAAGTGTTCTGTACTGTACTTTTCTGGATGAGAAGTGAGACTGAATGAGTGATGGTAATGAAAGGTTTCCTGTATATTTCTGACTCAGCCTTTATAGAACTGGTATTAGCCGAGATTATATTGTCATAAACGCTATTGTCCTCTCCCCTCCTGGGTGATTATAAAAGCAGGCCTATGTGTAAAATCTATCGGCTGACTGGGACTTTTATGGTTACAAATTGTCAATAACTGTCAGAGCACATATCAACTCAGCAATTCTAATCCTGTCTTTTACAATTGATATTCCTAAAATGATGTAGAAGTTTGAATAGGGGGTTTTGAATAAACAAATCTTGAAAACTTCCCTGTCTGTTAAGATGAAAAATGAAAGCAGTCAACCACCATGGCTTCCTGATGTAGGTGGCCTGTGAATCATCCTTTGCACGCAGGCATTGAAACCAAACAGAGAAAAACAAATGAAGAGAAAACATGCAATTTCAAGCAAGCTGCAGCTCTGAGATCATCCTAATTCAACTGCAGTATGGTGGGTATCATGAATATTTAAATTTCTCCATTTCTACATTGGCCAAGTATAAAGCTCTTACAAGCCATTATTGTAAAAATTGCATAACTGGAGTGTTTGCCCCAGGAGCTGCAGGTAATTGTATCTCCTCTTTAGATTTTAACCTGTGCAGGGCTAAGTTATTGTTCTGTGAGTAGAAATGATTCTCTCTTGGGGAATGTTACTGTTGTCTACTACAGAAGCAGAGCACTCTTTAACCTGAACACTGTAATGTTAGGATGATGCTCTATGTATATATTGTATAAACAGAAATGCAAAAACATCCAGAGAGTGCTGTCATGTCTAATTGCACCATTTGAAATAAATTACTTTCTGACTTTAAACCGTTCTGTAAAAGGGTGTAAACACAGTCAGTGGTGGTCTGTCAGTACTGTTCAGTGTTGCTCCCTTACACTAAAATAAGCCAAGGTGGTCTGCAGAATGTGGTTCGTCCTTATTTACGGTGCGGGCTGTAACGCTATTGGGTTTCATGTGTGGTTGAGGCTGGATCATCAGAAGATTATTGCTGGGCTGAGAACCACCAGCACAGAGAGTACACAAAGGCCTGGCCGTGCTCGTGGCCTGTCTTTGACCATCGCCCAGGGCCTTCCTGCATCAAATCGGGTCCTCTGGGACCAGCTCGCACTCAGACGAGAATTACTGTATAATACGGCTTGAGCCAGGATCAGAGTGAACAACATGAGAGTAGCAGAAAGCCAACCATTCTGGCTTTCCACCTGCAATACTGCACTTAATCATATCACAGTTTATCTGAGTGGATTGCCTCAGAGGTCAATGGGATGTTCTTAGAGATCTCAGATGTTTTTGGCTGCACAAAGCCAAAGCAGTCATAAATGTTATTACAGCAGTGAAATAAACTGCCCGTCTCAGGCCGGTCATTAAATATTGGGTTGATGCCATGCTAGATTTTTGACTGAGTCATTTATAAGCTCTCAGCTAAGCGAACCTGTGCATCAGTGTCTTACCAATAACAATAGCAGTTATCGCAGCGTTCCCTGTGGTACAATTAAAATTCCGTCGGAGTCTTCACTCTGCCTCCCAGCCATGCCTGCTGTTTTTCGGCCCTCCTGGGCCACATCAATTCCTCTGCTGCAATGTATAATTCACGAGCCACCAAACAGCGCCGAGGACTCACCTGGAGACTCACAGGCCCAGCAATGCAGAACCGCGTCAGGGATATGTTGTACATGAGCCTGAGAGACATTTGTAGGGGTCGAGGTGCATGAGACATGGAGCCTCAAGACATCCAGGGCCTCTGTGATCTCAGGGTCACCCTGATAATGTTGCTCTTCCAGTGGGACCCACCACCTTCTTTCCTCTCTTAGTATTGCACGGATCCTTTTATTTTTTCCTGACCTTTCTACTTTCGTCTTTTGAAAGACAGTTGTGGTGTCCTCTAAAACTAATTTGGATGTATATCTTCTATTTGCAGACAATTCCATAGCGATGTATTGAAGTAACCTGTGGAGCCTCAGAGTGGTTGCTTTTAGTTAAAACCAATTAGAAATGACCAGAAATAACAGCGCCTGGAGACAAAGAAGTCATTTTTCTTTGAGCCTCCCCAGAGAGTTGGCCTCTCCATGGATTAAGTGTTTTAGTATATTAGGGGACAGCTGATTAGAATCATTGTACTTTTTTAATCATTAAATTTTTGCATGTATAGTTTATAGCTGCATAATAGCTAATAAAGCTAAGTGTGTCACAGAAAAAGAAGGATTGTTTAAATGACTTTGTGTATGAAACTTGGTCTTCACAAAGAGGTCCTCAGATCAGCCCAGCCATCTTAACTTATGACTTTTGGTGAGTTGAGCGTCAAAATGCTGAATCTTCACATGTGTGAAATTAATTTGTACTTTACTCTGCTTCATTTGCTTTCACCAAGAGATTTTTGTTCTTCTTTAAATAATTGCACGAGCCACGGCAACTCCTTTTAGATGAGTCACCTTCTGAAATTTCTAGCGTTACCTAGAATGCACTACCTAAACAAATAAAGTTTTTTATAATTTTTCGTTTTTATTTTTTGAGGTTTTGGATGACCAGAAAGAAAAAAAGATGTTAATAAGATAAGATAAGATAAACCTTTATTGTCCCACAANGGGGAAATTCTCAGTGTTGCAGCAGCACAGTGGATAGTTTAAAAAGAGTAAAGAATTAAAATAACAATATAATATCAACAATATATACAATATAAACAATAAATAAACTAAACAATATTAAATTGAGTTTTTGTCGTTTGTATGATTTTTTCCTCATGAATATGGTTGCAATTGTTAGGCAGGCAAGTAGCGGCAGTCAGAAGATGGACAGCTCATTTGGCTGCATATATCATTTCAACAACCTCAGGAGTGGCCTAAAATTAATAGTCCCATACAACCGCTATCATTAAGACAATAAGGAAACCTTCCATTAATGTCAGATATTTTTTCCAGAAGAGGCCTTATTAACTAATTAACTGTGGAAAGTGGGTACTATTAGCATTCCCAAAGCTTACGCTATTGACCCGTAACTCCAGTAGGTGTCTAGCCAGTCCCTCACTGGACCCACTCTGGCTTTTCCAGCAACTGGGTCTGCTGCACTGACTGTGTCCTTGTGTGCGGCGGGCGTGCAGCGGTGGCATGTGGAGCAGGCAGTAGGAAGCGAGCCTCCCTGTCTCCCCAGACTGAACAGTGAATGAGGATAAGTGAGGAGCGCCAGTCAATGAATCAAGCAGCAGGAAGGGAGCAGCCAGGGGGGGAGTGTGACGTCCCCACGGGAGAGGCCTCGCATTAGGAACTTCCTCGTCTGTGTGTTTCTGGCACAGGTTAAATGGATCGCTCCCATTAGCGCACTGAGAGGACAGCTCCATTATATGAAGGAGACTGTAACTTTGAATGTCACGGTGCAACAACCCCAGAGCACGCATCGTCTACCAGGGAGGCAGGGTGACAATAACCATCCATGATAATCATTCCCTGTCAGGCTTTAAGGAACCTGAAATTATGACGTACAGCCTCCCGTCCGCCTCAGACTTCATTACATTGCTGTCACTTTGAGTCGTCTGCGATGGCACCGTGCTTCACAGCTGGCTGCAGCACTGAGGCTGCCAAACCTGAGACTCACTCTTCTATAGTCTAAGTGGCATGTTTACAGGATGTGTGCCCCCCTCCTGCAGATAGATGTGGTGGAGGTTGACCACAAGTCGCCTGCATAGTAACTGTTTTTCTCCGCATCTCATGAGAACATTTGCTGAATTGTTTACAGATGCAGGAGCTAATACGACTGATCAAAGGCCATACATTGACAACTACCCCTCCTTCCATTGTGAGAAATGATAATGAAGAAATTAGAATTCTGTTTCACTGCCATACAGGCTTGTCTTTTACCTTTGATTTTCAATTAATGCCCACGATGCAGAGATGTTTACCAAAGGCGAGCCTCGAGCTGTAAGCATGTTTATGGCAGCTTGTTTGTCAGCCAAGGAGAGCTTCACCTCCAGACTGACCTCTGAACCTGCCATCCAGTGGAGAAGACAGGAGCTGGCAGGCATTGCCAATGTCAGTGCCCAGAGCAGGCTCCTTCTTTCTCACCGCCTGACTCATTCATTGGCTTTGTGGCCCCTTCTCCTTGCCACCTCCAATCACAGGGCTCTGAATGACATGTAGAGGGTGAAGTGGGCCCACTTACCACCCCCACTGCTTCCTCTAGCCTGCTTAGCAACATGCCGGATGAGATTTTGCTACTGTAAAATGTAGTAATGGTTTTATCTATTTTTAACCTTAGAAAATGATAAAAAAAACTATACTTCTTCTTGTCTAAAGGTTTTTGGGATTTGGTGGATGGAAGATGAAAAGCAGTCGGTGCAACCTTTAAAACATGCATACTGACTTAATAGAAGCAAGCTCTGCTTGTTGACTTTGTTGAACTGCTGTCAATAATCTGTGTTGACTGGGCGGTTGTTGTTGTTGATTTCAATATTCATGCTGATAACCCCCCAGGACAGAGGAACCAGAGAATTGTGTTGTGTTCTTCATCATTTTGGTCAAACTTAATATGTGAAAGAAAAAAAAACACCCAATAGAGGACACTGGATTTAGTCATCTCTTAAGGTCTGAATATCTTCAAGGTTGTAGTGATTGATGTTGCTCTGTCTGATCCTGGCCTGTTGTCTTTGAGAGTGCTGTTATTGTCAACAAGAATACCCAAGCTGAGTTTATAAAAAAAAAAAGAATAGTACAATACCAGTGAAATGTTTATACGAACTTTCTCTTCCTCACAACTCCTCACCCCCTCCCTCCTCTCCTGGTCTTCAGTTGATGAGCTTGTTGTTGAGTTTGATCATTTCAATGGTAAAATTAAAAACATTGTTGATGTCACTGCTCCCACCAAAATGAAAGTGATCACTGCCAAAAAGAGGGCCCCATGGAAAAATACCACGCTGGTAAGAGCTGAAAAACAAGAATGCGAAAAGCTGAACGCTGGTGGCGAAAAACAAAATTGTAGTTTCACTGAGATCTGTAAAGAGAGACTGAGGATTTATAACCTGGAGCTGAGAAATGCAAGAAAATTGTTCTTTTCTGACATCATCGCTAAGAACAGCAATAATGCTGGTACCTTGTTCGTTACTGTCGACAGGTCACATAATCCTCCTGTTTCAGCAACCCCGGAACTTGTGTCCAATCGGGCCTGTAATGAGATTGCTTCTTTTTTTACTGACAAAATTCGGAAAATCCAGCTGTCAGTCTGAGCTTTCATGCCAGGGGCAGGACATATGTCACCACTGTGTCTACTCAGAGGAGACATAAACACCAAGACACACTTTTCTCCAATCAGTCCAAAAAAGCTGGATGAGGTTATTTACCACCTGAAATCCACCACTTGCTGTGTTGATGCCCCACCAACAGGGTTTTTTAAGACTGTTTCAGGATGCAAGGCCTTAGATATTCTACAGATTGTAAACACGTCTCTTCTCTCAGGCGTTTTCCCTCAGACCCTGAAAACATCCGTCAAGCCACTCCTAAAAAAGAACTTGGACTCGTCCCACAAGAAGAGCGATATTCCTGAAATAACCTTTCCCCTTTCTTAGGCAAGGCAAGTTTATTTGTAAAGCACAATTCATTTACAAGACCATTCAAAGTCATGTAATTGTTGAAAGACGGCTTAGTAAGATTATAGAAAAACAGTTACACAACTTCCTGACACTAGATAACTGATGTCTACTAGTCAGGTTTTCAGCCACACAGCACTGAGACTGCTCTTGTTAAGGTTTTCAGTGACATCCGCTTGAGCACAGATAGTGGAAATATTGCTGTCGTGTTATTATTGGATCTCAGTGCTGCATTTGACACGGTTGACCATAATATCTTACTAGACCATCTGAAAGACTGGGTTGGACTTTCTGTCACTGCAATTAATTGTTTCAAGTCCTATTTAAGAGCGCGATACAATTTTGTGTTTATAGGTAATTGTGAATCTGAGCTAACAAAAAAAAAACCTGTGGAGTTCCCCAAGGCTCCATATTGGGGCCACTGCCTTTCAAAATCGGCATTCTCCCAATTAGTCAAATTGTGAAAAACAACAAAATATGTTCCCATAACTGTGCTGAGGACACACAGATTTACATGATTATCTCACCAGGAGACTAGAGCCCAATCCAAACACAGATTAAATGCATTGATCAAATTAAATATTGGATGTGCCAGAACTTCCTTCAGCTCAATGAAGACTAATCTGAAATGCTAGTTTTTATAGACAAAGCAGAAAGATTAAAAGTCAGCACTCAGCTTCAAATGGCCAAGTTAAAAACTAACAGCAAAGCCAGAAATCTGGGAGTAGTCATGGACTCAGACCTGAATTTTAGCATCACATTAAGACAGTTCTGAAGTCGGCCTTTCATCACTTAAAGAATATATTGAAGATTAAAAGAATGATGTGTCAGCAGGATCTAGAAAAATTTGTTCATTCCTTTTTCTTTTTTTTTACACTAAACTAGACTACTGTAACGCTGTCCTTAAGGTCTTCCTAAAAAGTCCATCAGACAGCTGCAGTTAGTCCACAACGCTGCTGCTCGAGTCCTCACTAAGACCAAGAAAGTGGATCATATAACTCCAGTCCACAGGTCTTTACACTGGTTTCCTGTTTGTCAAAGGACTTACTTAAAAATCCTGCTGTTACTTTACAAAGCACTGAATGGTTTAGTGCCAAAATACATTCAGGATCTTCTTGTTTATCATGAGCCAATCAGATTCCTCAGCTCATCAGTGTCAAGTCTACTTTCTGTTCCCAGAGTCCAAAGTAAGCATGGAGAAGCAACATTCAGTTTGTATGCTCCTCACATGTGGAACAAACTCCCAGAAAACTGTATGTCTGCTGAAATTCAGCTGTTTTAAATCAAGGTTAAAAAGTTTTCCATTTGCTGCTTTTTATCTATCAAACAACTGTTAACTCCTCACACTGTAACTTTTATTTCCTGCATTTTACCTTTTTCTATTTGAGCTCTTTCTGTCGTTATTTCATTTCTTCTATTTCTTTTTAAAGTTTGTTTTAATGTACTATTTAATGCTTCTTCTGCACCCCGCT
>JAPMNP010719260.1:0-11444 GCA_029874935.1 Atherina boyeri | reverse complement strand
TGTACAACCAGGTTTTGAGCAAAGTTTTTACCATAAAGTGATGTAATAGGTCGTAGATGCAAAAGGTTTCAGAAACTGTATGTATCAAATATGATATGTTTGGCTTTATAGGGTTAAACAGAAAACTGCTAATCAAGTACGGGCACTTACACATGGATTCCCAAGATCCAGATCTTCTGTGTTTCATTATTTATTGAATTCTTTTTGCAACTGCCACAGTCCTGTAAAAACATGTGCGCTTGCTCATTTTCTCTGTCAGACTGCTGTAAGCATGAATCACTAGATCATTTGTGCCACATTTGTGCCTGAAATGACAGGGTGAGTTGTGTTATTAGACCTTTGAAACCATTACGGCACGCTTGACATATCAACTTGATCCGGCAGTAAAGATTACAAAATATATACATCACCCGCAATGACAGTTGACATTACAAGGCTGAGTGGATTGAAGACTATATGAAAAAAATGTGCAAGGCGCTGATTTATATGAACATGCATTAAAATCATATTGTTGGAATGAGAATGTGCAGGTAATTATCATGAAGCGGGGTACATGGAAGTGTTATTAAAGTTGCTGATGATGAGAATGTTAATGTTGCACCGGCTTCTATAGGTTACACATGAGTTCAGATGTAAATTGGATGCACTTAATTTCATTTTTCAACAAGTCTACTTATTAATCTGAATCTGTAATGCTGTTTGATATATTTTTTTCTCACTTCTCGGTTGTCTTTGGCCTTGATATGCGATCAAAACAATCTCCTCTTGGCATCCAACTCTTTTCATCATACTCCTGCTCTTCTTCTACACTGACCCCTTGCATTACCATTAGGTCATATCCTGATAGCGGTACTGATGGCTACTTGATGCTCTGCACTCATATAGTGCTTTTAAACCCATGTGTAACGTAGTACACACCTTTTACAAGGTTTTTTTAATGTCATTCACGGCAATTCTTATATGTTGAACTCTTGTATGCTAGGGATTTTCAACTCTCAACCTCAAAACTGGAATGGAGAACCCTGCTGTATGCTGTAGAGGTGGGCGGATCGATCCAAATATTGATAATATCGATACCAACGTTAGTATCGGTATTGATCGATACCAACGTAATAATTTCGACACTTTAGTTTTTATCGACACTTAAGAATTTGTTTTCCTTTTTTTATTTTTGTTGTGAAATGATCATTTTGTAACTTTGTGTATTCAAATAAACAGAAGTGCAAAGAAGAGAGAGATTTAGTTTTATAATTGTATTGTAGTTTCTTGACAAATAATTTTTGTGTTTTTTCTGAACATAAGCTTTTGTAGTACTGATTTGAACTGATTAATAATCCAAAATGCAAATCACAAAAATGTAATTAGAACTCATGGAAATTTATTCAGATTTAGGTTGAAGACGCATCCACCTTAATTTTAAAAAGTATCGGTATCCCTATATTTACTTGGTATTGGATTGATACCAAATCTAGTATGCAGTGCTATTTTTTACTTTGCTCCAGTGTGTTACCCAAGTCTTCTAGGGGATAAACCACCAACTCTTTGATTGGAGGACGACAACTCTACCTGCTGAGTCATGGCTGCATTAGATCCAACGCCACCAATAAGCTCTACCATGTGAGAGGAAGCAGCCTTTCAGGTCTGAAAGCATGGTTCACTGCTTCCTCATTGTCTCTGGGCATCTTAAAAGGGCAGAAATCCTCGGAGACAAAATAACAACGCCAATCTGATTCAGGGAAGCATACTACAACATTAAAACCAGATTATCTGGATGAAACAATGGCTCCATATGAGGCATGTTGAAAATTAAAGCTATTTTCTCAGTTTCTCCAATAAAGGGAAAAAAGGCTTAGATTTGTTACTAATTTATGTCCCACCATGTTAGAAGATTACCCTTTGCCTTTACGTTAATTCCTGTCAACAAGATACTCACTATTCAGAATTGTGCCATATTAAAAAGAGACATATTTAGGTTTTTTTAAACCCTGCTGAGACAAACCTAAATCAAACTTGGCATTCTGACATCAAGTCTTTTAATGAGTCACTCAATAAAACAAACTATATCCGCATAATCCCATGTGATGCTGAAAAAGCTTGCGTCTATTTGTTGCATAAGCTCAGAAATGAGAAGCCAACGAAGTGTTGGTAAGATGATCATATTCATTTAGAGATGAGCTCATCTGTCATTCACGCTCACTAATGTTAACACACACCGACGCACATTGATGCATGCAGCACACGTATACACACGTACAGGTGAAATGAAATATAAGCAGCACAGAGTGTTACCCTCCTGCCCCTAGAAGGCAGAAGGAAACCTTTGTAGAGACTTGGTTAATGTTTGTCCAGCCTTTGGCATAGTGTCTTCCCCTATCAAAACTGTTGCCGTTTCTATGAGCCGTCAGCAAAAGTGACTCCATCTTGCCCTGTTCTCACATGGCTACATTGCAATTGTCTGCTCCAGTGAAGCCTTTTGCCATGTGGGAAAGGTCTGCTCTTTCATGGACACACACATGCACATGCACTTACACACACGTACTTTTGCATCTGGCTGATTCACTTTGCAGCAGCCTACAGAGCTCCACCTGCATGATTTATCTAAGCCAGCGAGTCACACCATCCATGTTATTCTAAAATCACCTCAGCTCCTCTGGTATTCTACTTTATATTATTTTCTTGGAAAATATTAGTAATGTGTGTTTTTTATTATTATTATTATTATTATTATTATTATTTTGTTGATTTAGTCTTTTAAGTTACATTTTAGAATTTATTTCTAATTAATTAGTTGATGTACTTTAAAGAACAACTTCTATGTTTCAATCAAAACACTACATTCTTGCACAAGCCTATGATAAATCAAGTGGTATAAAGAATAATCTGTGTTTCTAAGAATGTGACAAACTGAAACATTGTAATTAAAATTTTGGGAGGGCTGGATGACAAGCTATTTTCCAGCCAGTGAGTTACTGTACATGTTTTGGAAGGTTCCTCAACCCTTAATGAGGGCTTTGCATCTCTCATAAACCGTCATTAAATGCGGTTCAGTTTATCTCAGGCATTAAAAGGGATCAAATAAAAATAGAAAATGGAAAATAAAAGGAACTTTAAGGAAACTTTTGACCACAATTCTGTTTGTCTGATACAGTGTGTACAACCTGAGTGTGTATTATAGATCTTATGTATTATATATTGTTTGGAGTCCGGTCGCACTGTGTATGTATGTGTAGGTTAATGTCTGAGGTTTTCATTGGTAATGATGTACATGTGTGCAACTGTGTTGTATTGGTTCTGCAAAAATTGCTGATGTGATGCAAAACAAATTTCAGACCCGTTTCTGACGATAAAGTTGTATCATATTGTAAAATGTTAGAAAAGTAGAAGAAAGCTAATCACAGAAACTTAAAATTTCTAGATTGGTTCTGTTTTGGTTATACAATAATTTTGCTCATTGAAGAGTTATGTTGTAAATGATACAACAAATGGAAACTCTATGACCTGACACTGATATGATCGAAGAGTATCAACAGGAATGAAAGGAAAGGTGTACAAGATGGCGGTGTGACCAGCAACGATGTATGTTTGGAGACATTGGCCCTGAGGAAAAAACAGGAGACAGAATTGGAGGTAGCAGAGATTAAAATGTTGAGGTTTCCTTTTGGAGAGACAAAAATGGATAGGATCAGGAATGAGTGCATCAGAAGGACAACACATGTTAGACGTTTTGGAGACAGTCAGAGAGGCAACACTAAGATGGTTTTTGGCATGTACAAGATTTGGAATGTGTTCAGTGACGGACTGGCCACTGGGCAATGTGGGCAAATGCCACCGCAGCCGCCTGGTTTCATCACTATAATATGATATAATATGATATGACCTGTGGCCACATCACAAACAAATCCATCCATCATCTATACCGCTTATCCAATGCAGGGTCGCCGGGGGCTGGGGCCTATCCCAGCTATTAGCAGACAGGACGCCAGTCTGGCCAACACAGAGAGACAGACAACCATTCACACTCACACTCACTCCTAGGGAGAATTTAGAGTCACCAATTTACCTAACACGCATGTTTTTGGACCCGGAGAGAACACGCAAACTCCACACAGAAAGGCCACTGACATCCCTCCCGAGCCGGGGCTCGAACCAGCAACCTTCTTGCTGTGAGGCTGCAGTACTAACCACCGTGCAGCCATCACAAACAAATAAATAGGCTAAATAAATAAAGCGGTGATGCAGCCGCCTATTGGCACACTGGCCGCAAGTGGCAGCACAACTGGCTACTCGCTCGTTGCCGCTCATCACAACTTGTGGCACATCACAACCATATAAAAAGAATAAATGAATAAAGCGGACAGGCTACAACAATAGGCGGCCGCAAATCAATAGACTAAGTATATGAATGAAATAATAATAATAATAATAATAATAATAATAATAATAATAATAATAATAATAATAATGATGTCATTATGTCAAAATAATGGTTGCATCAGGATGGTCAAAGCTGCAGAAGAATGTGTCTTTCTATGTTTTAAGGGACGTATTGTAAAGTTGTTCATACCTCCTCACCGCCTCGGCCGGATGTTCCTCAAAGTTATTCATTGTTTACTTCTTCACGTCCACGTAGGGTAGACTTTAGGCCTCACCGGTAAACATAGACGTGTATCGCCTTCTTAATATATTAATTATATCTATGTCGGTGAATTCCACAGAGTGGCGTCTTTTCTTTTTTTTTTTACCGGTAAGAATCACCAACACAGACCTTAAGCTAAGAAATGGACGCTGCAGTCACACCTGCACCTGCTGTTGCAGCTACAAGCAGAGAAACAGCTGCTCCAGTGACAGAGGTGATCCAGGATGAATATATTTATTTCAAACGCCCAAAATCCACCACGCTTGATTTTTTTTTTCAAGTTTCATCCAAATCAGCCTTTTGATGCACAGGAATCTGTCAAGATGTCATAAAGACCAGGGCCTCTTTTTGGTGGAAGTCCACCACTGGATGTATTGTTAGAAGGATGCTTAGGTTTGAACTATCAACTAGAAAGACCAAAGAGGAGGCTTATGGATGTAGTGAAGGAGGACATTAAGTTAGTTTGTGTAAAAAAAAAAAGTATGCAAAAGAAAGAGTTAGATAGATTCAGATGATTTGCTGTGGAAACCCCTGAAGGGAACATCCAAAAAGAAAAAGAGGAATTTAAATTATCAAAGCAAAATAGAAAATAAAAAAGCACTATGTTGCCTGTAGCATGCCTTATTGTGATGAGCACTACTTGTTATTTATGTTAATCGACTAAATAGAGAATTAGCATAGTGGTTTGTGCATTCTATTTTGCAAAAAGACATTGCTGCAATTGCTCAATTAATTCTACTATTTCATCAAGATATGTTGGATCTGTGCTTCTCCACATAGTTTTATCAGGTTCACAATAGCTTTGTGTTGATATTTTGTTATGTGCAGTTTGTTGAATAGCCTAAGGGAGTTTTTCAGATCACGATGGAGGTAGTGGACTGCTTCAATGGCTCTTACACGGAATTTTGCCCTGAGTCTTGAGCAAAAACAGTGGTCACTCTAATGACTGAAATAGCTCCTCTGCTCTAAAGTACCCGACAGGCCCCAAGGGGCAGGAAAGAGTCTGTGATTGAACTGTTAACCTGATTTGTAGAGATTTGTGTAATTATATATACATTGTATAAGAATCACAAAGGTCATAGCTGTTAGTGTTTGTAAGTATGATAAAACTGCACCAATTAACAACAAAAACCAAGCCCAAACCGCTGTCTCACCTTGAACTGCTCATCATCAGATATTGAGGAAATTCCGGCAGATTGCCATACATTAAGCTGGAGTTTTCCAACCAACGGTGGGCTTGCCACACATTAGCTTTGCGGTCATGCGAAGGGCAGATGCTACTGAAGGGGAGATAATTGGTGGCGAACTGTCTGAAATGTATAATTAGACAGGACAAGACACTCCCCCTCTCTTCTTTTTTCTCTGCTGCGTTGCCTTTTCACTGGGTGATCTGAGTGCCTTAGCATGGGCTTTGATCTGGGCTAAGGTTTTCTGAGCCCTTTTAGATAGGATCAATTTGCTTCAACATGCATCAGTCTTTTGCTTTCTCATCTGGCACAGCTCGGCTGTTTGCAGCACATTGGATAGCATGCAAAGCTGCAGGAGCTGATGTTCCTCTTCACTTTTTACTTCCAGCTTTTCCATCTCACAACTCTTCCAAAGAGACAATGCCTTTGTAGTCTCTGAACTACATCATGAATGATCATCTCTTGGCATCATTGTTATTCCATGCCACCATGCCACATCAACTCAGACACAGACCGAGCGCCGGGAGTCCTCAGCTTTGCATTATGACTTCATTATATCCACAGTTTCAGGCCGTGGAATGTGCAGCAAACACCGAACTTAATCCATTACATGGAAAATCTGTGATGTAAAACACTTCATTTATTGATGCGTTTATTGGTGACTGAATAATGATGTGTGCTGGTGATTACTTTTCAGTTTCAAATATGTAAATGGACTTCAAATAGGCCAACGGTTTTCTATTTATGATTTCTGGCTCGAACGAGCTCACAAGGGTTTGATCCGAGAGTTTAATGTCATCAGTTGTGCCCCTCGTGCCATGCCACATTACCATCTCAGCCTCTCTCCAGTCCAATAACCAGCAGCTTGAGTGTAATGAAGGAGAGTTAGAGGAACTAGAGGTCATTTAGCCTATTACTGATGGTTACAACAAGACAGACAGGACTGGTATGATGAGGGACAAATACTGCAAAATCTCCCCCTTGGTGATGTCTTGGAGGAAAAGTTCAGCATTTTTTTATCAGCATTCCTCGTTAAAAGAGCAAAATCTCATGTCTGTGCAGTAAATATGAGGTCACCGACGGGAGAAAGAAAGCTAGGTTTAGTGTGAATATTGGCAAAAAGGAGAAACTACTGATCCGGCTTTGGCTTTTATGGGGAGAAAAACAACTACTGTACAAGCAAGTCTGAAGATGATGACCATGTTATGTTTGTTTCACCCATTCTATAAATCAAAACAATTAAACCCAGCAAAGAAAATTATACATGTTGCCATTACGTGTATCGCAACTAGACGCTTCAAATATAAGAACTGNATTAATTTACGAAAAAAATATCTCCAGACATCAACAACACTCTGGAAAACTAGGAAATGAGGCCCTATATGTCAAAAATCCCGAAGTATCCCTTTAAGTGCACGTGTTTACTTATCACAATGCTTTGCTTTTTAATGCTTTAATGGTCATTAGATTATGTGATTTGGTTAATCTTAGGGGAAAAAAATACAAAAAAACACCCAAGTTTACCAGTTACTTATTCAGCAAAGAAGCTCAATATGACAAGCAAGTTAAATCTGGCCTTTTTGATCACATGTAACCCATACCTGATTTTTTTTATGACAGTCTGTTTTGTTTTTCTTTGACAGTCTGTTTTGTTTTTCTTTTTTCAGTCTTTTTTTCTTTTCCCAAATCTGACTCACATTCATACGTGGTAGGCACCAAATCAGTTAAAAATCAACCAGGTGGTAAAAAAAAATATATATTCCAGGTCAGACCAGTCCAGTAGTTTATACTGCTTTTGAATGGCAGGGGGCATTGCTATTTTCCTGTATTTGTGCACCTGGTGTTTTATTTTTGTTTTGGGGGTCTTTGTGCCATATTTTTTACTTTTTTGGCTAATTAGTGGCTTTGTTAAATGTGCCTCAAGCCTGCTTTATTTTTACTCTTTGTCTAGCCATAAGTCATTTTGCTTGGAAATAGACCAAAGATGGGAAACCAAGGCCCCACAAAGGAAAACTGTATTTTGAGACCAGTGTGTCCTTAACTCGGCTTCTCATATCTTATCGTTTTTCAAAGGGACTTCAGAGTTAACGGTCATGTCATATTTCATCCAACCTCTACATCTTTGAAGTGAGACAGACAACACAATTCTACACCAGTGGAGGCGGGACATGACAAGATTGAATGTGAATATGGAAGGGAGAAAGAGGGCCTGGGCAGAATTGAACCCCAGTCTCGCAAGTAAGAGCCATACACACTGACCAAAGGGACATACCTGAGGCTATAAGCAGCCAGGGCACTTGATCGAGTGGAGACATAGTGTTAGGACCCTCAACTGTCACATCAACAAAGGAAAAACAATATTATATCATAATTATGTCGGCTCCGATGGCTCAATAATTTCAAAATTGATACACACATGGCAACATGTGTTGCATCTATATTTATCTCCATGAACACAGCTTGCTGTGTGTTACATCCAAGGGGCCACATCCGCTAGGGGCTGGTTCCAAAACAAAGCCAATCCCCATAAACTCCCATATTAAAAAGGCCAACTTCACAGCAGAAATAAACATGTTTACATCATTGTACAAAAATCCTTTTTAGGTTGAATAGGTCAAGTGTACCTTCGTGACAACTGTGACGGGGAAGAATTTTTTATAACTCATCCGTTTAAATGTGATTTACTCTTAAAATTGTGAAAAATTAGGGGTGTGTCCTATTGAATGACAGGTGAAATATGCTGCTGTTCGCGCTCGTGCTCTTGGTAAGCGGCTTGCTCCCGCTTTTAATTTTTAAAAATCCGGTGGCAAGGAGAGGCAGAGGGGAGCAGAGAGGCACAACCGGGGTTTTTGGCCGGCTAACACTCGCATGTACGCTTTAGCTCGCCCACGTCTGTTTGCTCCCGTTAGCTCCTTGTTAGCTCTTAGCTACAGTATGGGCAGCTAGGCGTCTATCATCCGCCTTCCTGCTCTCAGCTCCTCCTTTTGGCCCATTTTTGTGACGAGACGTGTGACGCTGCCGAGATGGCAATAGTGGGAACCTCCCATTTGGCTTCAATTCTATTTGAAATTTTAAAAAGGCGGAAGGTCTGTCCATTAATTTAACAGTCAATGGTTACATTCCTTCTTCTTCTGCATATGCAGGTCACTTCAGGGCCGTAGACGGTTCACACTGGAGTCTGAGGAGAGCAACCACACAAAAAAGGTGGATGTCAACAAAAAAATTGGGATTGAGCATTAAGACTTGCAGTGTGAACTAAGCCTTAAGCCCCATTTCCATCAACAGGTCTGGATTAGTATGGGACGATTCTGTACAATTTTTTTGCTTTTCGACTGGCAAAAACTGGGAAGGGTGCCAGAATATCTGGGCTGACCTGTCCTACTTTTTTGAGAACCTTCCATTGGAGTCCCATTTTTGCAGAGGATCGACCAGATTAGATTAGAACATCACCTCAAAATCCATTGGCAAATTAGAAATTGTGCTGTAATATGAAAATTACAGCATTTTTGCTTTAGAGCCAGTTTGTGGATCAATAATGAAAGCATAAGATGAAGTTGAAACACATGACCAACATTCCAGGTTGATACTCCTAGAACCCATGAGACAATAACATTGATTTCCATAATAAAATCATGGTGTACATTTTCCCAACTGTCAAACTGTTTCTTGAAGCATGTAGTGGGCAACCTTGTTGGACATTTACTTCTTTGCTGTTTCATTCTCCATCAGCCTCAAACAAATCTGCCACTGCACTAAACTGCGTTGAGTGTACAGTAAACTAACAGTTACCACCCATACACAATGCTAGTGCCAGTCTCTGAAAAAGGAGCTATTTCCCTCCCTCTCCTCCTTTACTCTCCTCTCCATCTGTTCCTGGGCTGAGGCAGGGTAAGGAGCCAGGGAGGGCTACGAGCTGGAACAAGTCTATCTGCAGCAGCAGGCCTGGCCTCAGCAGCCACAGAGGGGCTCAGGCTGAATGCAAGCGCCCCCTCTTCATCCATCCAGATGCAGATGACTTCGCTTTTCCTCCACCTCTCTGCCACACAATAATACCCTTTTGTAGCACAAGGGCAGAATCCCAGCTTTGTCCAGTCAACCTTAATTTATGGCATACATATTCTGGACGCACATATTGTTGCACAAGCTACAAAGGCATAAGCTTTCAAAGAGGCGGAGAGGAAGTGCTGGCAGGAGGATTCTAGCACTTTCTTTGTTTGAGAAATGGTATAAATCATTCACCAGAACATGCCATTCGCAGATTCACCAGTGCATTGATTTTCAGAACTTCAAAGATGCAGGGAGAGGCAGAGGTGATATTTTTTTTTTCTCCATCCCATCTTATAACATTTCTATAATCCTCTATTTTACCAGAGGCAGATGGCTGATCATGTTTTGGTGTGGCCTTAGACGCTAGCGTGACTCTTATTTATGCAACCTTGAAAACACAGTAAAATGAGTAGCTCATATCAAAAAGAAAAATTCAGTATTCAGAAAAGGCAAATATCACGTCACCATTTCTTTGTTAAAGCTTGCATTTTTTTCTCTCCATGACAATCTTTGCATATATACAAGTTCACATCCACTAAAGCAGAAAATATTTGAATTTACACTAGCCTGTACGGTTCTTATATTTTTTTTTTAGTTTTCTCTCCCATCTCTATTTTTTTCAGGGCCATTTTAAACACACAATATGAAGTGCAATGAAAGAGGACTGTACTGTTCGTTGTCTCCTATAGAGACAGTTTTTCGTTCTCCTTGACCTGCCATCCATAGTCTAATCTGAAGTGACTGACTGCCCCCCGATGCAGAGAGCACCAGGCAAGACCTTTCAGATTTCTGCTTTTACCATGAACATGGAGACAGAACAAAAGGCTCCTGGGGAGAAAGCTAAACTCACAGATGAACAGATTGGCATCACCTTAATATCTGAGTCAAACTTGTGTAGGCACACAAATTTCAAGAGGAGACACACACCTCACTGAACTAACATCACCCAGGCTTTGGAGGACTTTCAGCTGGAAAAGCAAAGGCTGGTGTTCAAGCTGTAGAATGTCAATGCAAAACTGTGGATTTCAGACCAAGGATAAAGGATGGGCATGGCAGTTGCAGTACTATTTATTTTGTTTACTATAATTTTGAAGCTTGAGTTGGTCATTTGACCATTGCACTTTGTAAGTCCCAGATCGGACTGAATAAATAATATCACCAAATGAATCCAGTCTCAAACTTATAACTTACTGACTCTTCATAAGTGACAATCAGGGTTGTAAAAAGGCAACATTTCTTCTTTTCTTTTTTTTAAACTTATCCTGTCCAGCATCTGAGCTAGCAGAATGGTGACCTGGCTGCTGTGCTGTGCCGGATAAATTTGCTTTGCCAAAGAGGGCTCTTATAGATATAAGGCTCCTCTTGATATTTATTTACTATTCCTTTTTTCTAAATTACTATATCGCTGAATTTACATATTAATACTGGATCTGACAAGGGTAGTGAGGGCAAGAGAAAGCAGAGAGTAAACAGTAGAGAGAAAGATAGTGCTCAGAAGCAGAGGGGCGGGACTGGAAGATAAAGGTGTGGCCCGTGGAGATGGGCTGCAGACTTTGTAGCCAAGTCCACCACAA
>JAPMNP010719251.1:3387-14428 GCA_029874935.1 Atherina boyeri | reverse complement strand
GCCTCCAGCAGTTACTGGAGAGAAGCAAGGCAATTTAACTTGGTGGAGGCAGGCTGGAGGCTGGGGTCAGTGGGGGCGTTAGGAGGCAGGATGGTGGGGGCTGCCGCGTGTTTTATTACCCCTGATCTCTATCTGTCCTGCACATGGAGCTGGATCCCCACCTAGACTACAGCATCAGAAGTAGAGGGGAGCGCAGGGTGTGGGGGTGAAATGGGGTGGCCCTCGGCTAACTGACTGAGCTCTTCTCCTCTCTTTCTCTGTGTTCTCTCTGTGGTTCCTGGCAGGAGGAGAACTGGCTGTCGTGGCTCTTCGAGAAGGTTGTGGTCATCATGGTATGCTTCTTTGTCTGTTCCATTGTCAACTCCATGGCGCAGAGCTACGCCAAGCGCAAGCAGCAGGAGAAGTACTCGGAAAGCAAGACGGAGTGAAGGCCTGCAAGGGTTCACGCTTGACCATCAACTTCTGAAGCTTTGTTGTTTCTCCAAGCTTCCACCACTCCTTCCCTCGTATTTGCTCCCCCTCATGGCTGATACCCCATCATTACCTGAAGCAAAATATCAAAAACCCCATCTGGTTTCTTTCTTGCTATTGTAGCAATGTGCTCATTTTGAACTTGGACCTCTATTTTCTTGTTTATGAAGGCTTTACATTTGGTAGTGATTTCTGCTTTTGTTTTATTTCTCTTGTAAGGTAGGTGTTTGCTGTGGGATGTGTCAGTGCATGTAAGCTGTTGCTTAATGAGAGTATCCATGTTGGGGCTTTTAGCAGGTCCTGTGCACGTGAGAATAAGCTTTTTTCTTCGCAATGAATTGTCTGAGTGTAGCCTTAAGCTCCACTGTTTATTCCAATAGAATAAGTTGAAATGATTTCATGCCCAATGAGTCGCTGGAGTTTACTTTATCTAAGTTAGCTAGGGTACTTCAATCATGTTATATTTCTCAAACTGACGTAAACTTGTTTAATAACTTGTTTATTTCTTTTTTATAATTGGTAAGTGATAAGATATTCTGTATTTATTTCTGTAGGGGAGGTTTCTGCTTAGTATTTGCTCAGGTTAGATCATTATTGTTAACATTGTCTTCTTCAGAACCATCACATGTTGATTTAGTGTATTGTAAGTCAGTTATAGTAGAGGTTTTAATGAATACTTTAGACTGTACGTGGTGTTATAAGATGACTTCTTCTTTTGTGTGCGCGGTAAATCTAGTCGTAGTACTTTTCAATGAGAAATGATAAATCAGCCATGAATCATCCTGCTGGTCCCTTTGTCTGCCCTTATTGTTCTGCTTCCAGGAAGAGAGCGCATGAGTCAGCCCGGGGCTACTTTACCAGATGCAGCCATATATATTGAATCAGATCTACAACTGTGCGTGCGCGTGCCTGTGTGTGAAACAGAGAGGGAAGCAGAGATAGTGGGTTGCATTACGGTGGCTGTCACATTTGTTGCTCTCCCTTTTATCTTTTATGGATAAAAGCAGATTGTGCTCCACTAATAGACTACTGCCTGGCAGTCTTAGTGTGTAAGATAGTAGCTGTTGTCTTTAACTTAGAGGCAGCTACATTGTCACAATAAGTGTGTCTTCTTTGTCTTCGCTTGTCTAGGGAGATATTTTTCCACAGATGAGGACAGAAAGCTAGTATGACACTACATTAGCAGCTCTTAAAGGAAAACTGCATTTTATGGTGAATGTTTTTTTTTCTTTGTTGTTGTTTTTTGTCTGCTTTTGTGATCATTGGATAACGTCAGCCATGTAGTCAGTACTATCCTTTTTGTCCTGTAATTGCCAGTGAAATGTGCTATTTCACTTCCCCTTACCGCTGCTGTGCTACGCTGGATTGAGAGCAGTGGGCGCGCAGGCATAAGCAGCAGGGGGAAAAAAAACCCTCAAGCGCACGTCTGTGCCGTTACCTCAGCTGAACCTTCAAATGAACTCGTTGCACTGCCCCAGTCACGGAGCCAGGAGACGAATCACTCGAGTAGATTCAAAACAGAGGGGTACTGTTGAGCGAGCTGAACCCTGTGCTCTGCACCAAAGCTAGTCTAGAACATTCACATCTCTTTTTTCCTATCACGGTAAGTGGGATTAGGATTGTCTTTTTTTTTCTTTTTCCCTCCATTGTTGTTGTACATGTATATGTCTCAGGCATGTCCATCACTCTCTCGGCCTGTCAGATAGCTTATCAGACTGGTGTTGGCTGTTAAGATTGCAAGGCGACAACAGTCTGTAGGCTGTCTGACATTTCGGGCTCTTTCATCTGACCAGCATCCTGTTTTGTCCTCCTTCTTTTAGTGTCATTGTTTCAGTTAGCATCAGTTCCCATTAAGAGGTGTGTGCTGCGATGTCACTTCCCTTTATCCCAACTGCTTGTGAAACGTCGGAGCCGTGGGTCTATTGTTTATTTCCTCTGTGCTGACGTCTGTGAGGGTTTTTATGTGGCTTAGTGTGAGGAACTGTGTTTTCGCATGTTTGCAAAAGCAGATGTAGCGATGTCAGTGGTGTACTTGTGTGTGTGTGTGTGTGTGTCTGTGTGAGAGAGAGAGAAAGCTCTTGAATTTCCAGAGAATCCAGACGGTATGCACCTTATTGCAACACATCACATTGTGACACTCAGTCCTAGGTATAGTACACAAAGTGCTCAACCAGCTCCCACCTTCCCTTTTACACTTCCCTCTTCTGTTCTACAGAAAACTTTCTTTTGTTGCTCAATACTCACATTCTGTAGGAGGCTGCATCTTATTGGAACAATTCTCTTGAGAGTGTTTTGAAGGCAGCAAATAGATAATTATACAAAGCTGATAATTAATCACTTGATCAATGGCCACAAAGCTTTTGTTTTATTTTAAACCCTTCTTTTTCTAGAATACAGCAAAGGAGTAAAACCTTTCCTTAGTCATTAAAGCAAAATCACTGGATAACACTGGAATGGCTAGCTGGCATAAGGAATGTTTTTCTTGGCAGTATCATGATGTCCTGTTCCATAAGGGAGCCCCCTTTTGGCATGACTGTCTGAATGTGTGTGCGCATGTTTGACTAGAAATTCTGTTTATATATCCCTGTGTGAGGGCCTGTATTTCTTCTCTGACAGATGTTTGTACTAAACATGAATGCTCTGTATCGTTTTCTTCTGATTTCAATATTAATAAAGTCTGTTACAAAGAAGATTGGTGTTCTGTTCATTATGTGATGAGTCTTCACAACCCCAGGTCCATGTTGACCCTCGAGCCTTTAAAGAATCTCACATGTCAGCCAAGATAGAGGGACAAGGAGGAGAGCGAGTCCATCACAACTCCAATTTCCACGTCTTGTGTTTCACATCCAAACAGTTATCACATTACTGATTTGCCCTCTCCAGAGTGACATCATCCCTATTTCTGACTCCAAGTTAAGCCTTACCTTTGACTTAGAATATATAGTTAAACTTAATGCTCTGTATTAATCTTTATTAATCATGACATGTTATTTATTCAACCATTTGAATAAACTTATAACACTAAATATTTACTTTGTTTTACGTTGAGGTAATTTCTCGATTAACGCGTCATTGAATAAGTATTTTAACAAACACTCAAGGCAGGCAACACTTTATAGATTCAGTCATATATTATATAGGATGTACACTTGTTTATGAATGTTTTAGATAAATCAGTTTCATATTAGATGAAAACAAAACAGGAGCCATCCTCTGGTGCTTGTGAACACAGTGTGATCTTGTATCCTGAGGTCTGATGTGTGACTTGTGCCGAGTCCTGCCCTGTTCCCAGAGCAGCCACACCCACAGTACCAATGAAGACGACTATTTCCACCCACCCCATCTCGCCTTGCCCTGGGGCTGAAAACCCAGCATGCAAATCCTGCCTGTCTAAACAGGTCGTTGAGCTGATATTTAAATAATGACTCTGCTTTTGTCCTTGCTCTCCTGCCGTCTCTGATCTGGCCATATGCTGTGCATATACTACAGTTAAATCCAGGACGGTTTAATATCTGGCATAGTGATTGTCCCACCCCCTGCACTCTCCACCTCCCTCACTGTCTCTCACTTCAGTTTTTTCCCCTCCCTGTCAGCAGGCTAACCACCGGGGGATGCTGAAATATAACTGACTTCACCCTCCATCCACCCACAAGCCCACTCTGCATTTGGTTATCCACTTGTTCCTTTCACACTCTGTCTCATTAAATTATGCTGACCATGTGGATTTTTTCCCTCCTTTTTTTTTTGTCTTTTTTCTTCTTTTTTTTTTTTTGTTTAATGAAAAATNATATTAAGGTTTTTTGTTTTTCTGAGTTAGCAGGGGGGTCACACCAGCCCACAGTGAAAAGAGCAGGCGGATGAAATAGTCCAGACAAAGATACAGACCAAAAACAAGACAGTTATAAGAGTTTAGATTCATTACACAGAAATAAAGACATGCAAAGCATCAGTCTTTTGATTATTGCTAAAGTCAGAGCTAAAAAAAACAAACTATATTTTACTGAATTCTGCAACATTACACTTGTTTTTGGAAGGTCCAGAGCACAGTTTACATGTATTGATGCCAAGCTTTACGCATTCAGAGCATGTATGCTGAGAGGGGATTTATAGTCATTGTCTCTAACATAATTTTAATTTCAAATTCAACTTTTTTTTGTAGTAGCTAAGCACATCATGTAGTAGTCAAAGTACGTGTTGTAAAAGCTATAGGCTCAGACTGGATATCTGTTTCTCTGTCATACACACATTTGTGTGCACTAGTACATCTTTGCTGTGGTTTGTGCAAAGCCCCTTTTCCAAAAGCCTTTGTTTCCTTTATTGTGGTTTTGCCATGCCAAGATCAAAAAGGCTTATCAGCAGCTTCATACTCTTCATGATTCACTCCATCTGAGAGGGGGATATTAGTCTCATTTGAATTAGATCACAAGGTTTCTTCAGAATGATAGAGTGCCTGCTAAACTTATCAACAAGCACTTAGGTGGCCTCTGGTGTTGATTACAATTATTTAAATGCAACCATTCAAACCATTACTGAGTTACGATGAACTGTTTCTCGGATCGAATTTTACTCAATAAAACACATTGGCACATGTTCAGCTGTACTAACTCATGATGGGTGCGTCTTTTATCAGAGCACAGTTTTTCAGAAATCTCTTCCTGCCCACACGGTGCCAAGATGGCAGACCGTTTAATGGCTGATGCCAGGTGGCAACGTTGGTGACGGCACGCTCACATCCTTTGCTCCACAAGCGGAGTTTTTCTCCGCCTTTCAGCATACCAGAAAGAGTGTATTAGTTGTACTTTTAAAAGACAGTACAGTACAAACGTTAAAATAGGATTTTGTCATTTGTTTTCACCATTAAACCATGTTACATTGTTTCTGACGCTGTGGTTAAGATTATAATTAATATTTATACTATTATTTTATAGGGAAGGAACAAATTAGTCGCAAAACCTTTTGTCCAGCGCTATCTCAAAGTATCTTTTTATGGTATTGTGCTCTATTCATGAGAGCAGTGTGATTAACTTTATGGGTGAGCCTAAAAAAAAAATCATTCTCTCCCTCTAAGCGCCTACGTGTCATAACAAGGCCAAGTGTAGTTGTAATAAACCTGCATAATTGCTTATCATGCTTACTCATTTCCCTCACCTTCTTTGTCCAAGTTATACTGGTGCGTCATACATTTACAGGGAACGTGACTGCTGATAGGGAACACAACAAGGCAGAGCATACCTGAGAGTAGAGTGGGCATAAAATTGCAGAAACGTACCTCATACCCCAACACGCATGCTGTTAGAAACAACATACCCCTTTGATGTTTGAATCACTGAGTCAACCTTTGATATGCTTAAAATCTGACTGTGCGCTCTCACGTCAACAGCAGAGTTTATCCTCAGGTGCTGAGTGCTGCTTATGTGCAGCTTTACACGTCAATGCAGGGTTCTGTGTCATGACATGATGCCATCTCAAAAATATTACTCAGGAATGTCTCACACTGCCTTCCAAGCATACCAGTGCTGGTAATATGTGCTCTCCCCTTTCCACTGCAAATTAAGCAACACCAGAACGAACTGGATAAACTGCCAATAGCGGCACTGGGAGCATGTGTAAAGACATCTTGATGTACTGTCGCTGAGGGAAAATGGAAATAGTCATTTTTCAGTCTCAGTGGGGCTAAAGAAAGTCAGAAAAATAAAAAGATAGAAGGATATTTCCTCTTGAGCACTTAATCTTCTCTCGTGGCAATCAAGTCAGTCGCAGTTTAAACAGTTTGTGTCAAAACCAAATATATTGGCCTCATTACGGCCCTATTAATAGGCCACTTCAAGATTTAACAGGTGTTGTGCATCTTTAGATCAAACTTGTTAAGTGGAATGACCTTGCTTATCTACCAGTTCCACTTCCTACAGTTCTTCTGGGGGTTGTACTAGGGTGTTCTCAAGCCAGCTGAAAGAAAACTTCTCTGCAGTAAATGTTGAATCGGACCCATGGCCTCCTTCTGGTGTGGCATGGCAGGGAACACCTCCCTTAGAAGACATCCCAAAAGTGGAAAAACAGGGACATTCTTCTCACAGATGACTGAGCTTTTCATCCTTCACCGAAGACTGATGCAGGTCACCCTTAGGAGCAGGCTCAGTAAAGAGCTTGGCCGTCCTCAAGCAGTTCAAAATGCAGTTGCTATAGGCTTTTAACCAACACAAGAAAGACACATCATATAACTGTTGTCTTGGCCTCTCTGCACTGGCATTTTAGAATACATTTTAATATTTCAGTTCTCATGTTTAGAGCTCTATCTGGTAAAGCCCCGCCATACATTGCTGATCTCCTAGATATCCACACCCCTTCTCACAGTCTGAGGTAAGCTGGTCAAAGACTGCTCGTAGTTCCAAAGACCCATTTTAAGTATTTCAGGTATAGGGCTTTTAAACCAGGCCTCTGTAGAGCTGAATGACATGCACATGAGGGAATTAAGTTTTGCATTGCATCTAAAAACTGCAGGAGGGTAGCCCTTGAAGACTGGACTTGGGCACCCCTAGTTTAGCATATAGAGTAGTGGCAGAGGAAAGAAAAGCTAAAGCTAGTAATTTACATTTCCTGTCTCTTAAATTCCAGCAGTTAGAATACTAAAATGTGAAAATGACAAGCTCCGGTCTTTCTTGTGGGTATAACACATAACTTCTAAGGGTGTTGTCACCATGAGGTTGCCTTGCATGATATCCAAGTATTTAGTATTACATGCTAGTTAATGTGTGATGTCAGGCTATAGTGTAGAAGAGATGGATTTGACTTCTTCACTCCCAATATCAACAGCTGATTCAAAATATTTATTTTCATTTTTTTTTTTTTTCATTTTTGGAAACAATGGAAGCATGGTTGTTATTGTCATAGTTTAAAGTAAAAAAAAAAAATAAAAAAATGAGGGCAATGATAACTATAGCTTTAAAGGCCAAGATGGCAAACCAGTCACAGTTCAGTGAGTGAAGGTGATGGTGGAAACAAACAGTAAGTGCTCTGCTTCACCAGATTGATGCAGCCCTGGTTGTCATTCCTTCTGAAACAAATTAAATAGAAGCTCATTCTGCAGTAAGTTTTTTTTTTGTCCAACAAAATACAGACATGCCATTGTGCCAATATAAAGCCACAGCCATATGACATTACTTTTACAAACTTGAGCTCTTACCCTTTATGGCACTGCTAATTTTAGTCTTCTTGTCCACAAACTATGCATGGGGCCTGTTGATCTCATGTGGTGGGGTTGTGCCCATCAACATGCTGCAAACAACCACAAAGAGCAAACAAAACCAGACACATTTATGCCAGGCTACACAGCAAGAATGCTGGGCTCCCAGCTCATCTGGAATGGCTTTTCTGTAAGGCTAGTCCACCAAAGGACTTTTACTGCTTTAACAACCTCACCTGACACCCCTAATGCTTTATACCCCCTCTTTTTATGTCACAGCTTTGAAATTGAGCAGCATCTATTATTATCACCATACCTATGCCTTTGCCTCTCAAGCCAGTGCAACATCCTTTCAGAACCAAAAAAATTAACCCAAAAGGGTTTTTTCTTTCTTTTTTCAGTATCTTGAGGGAAAATAAACAAGCTCTTCTGTATGTTCACTAATACAAAGAATAGGAGAGGTTGTTTCTTTATGGTTTTTCTTTCTTTCTCATAACCCTTTAAGGCCCAACCCAAAAAATAATGGAGGGAAAGTTCTCATTTTCTAAATTTGAAGTCATCATTTGGCCCATTAACAAAATATGAAAAGAATTTGACGAAAATAATTCTTCAATATTCACCATTTATTATCATGTGATATATCAAAATTATTGTTGTGTAGTATTATGTATCCTTGTATCAGGTTTATCAGATTGTGTACAGCAGGGTTTTGACCAAAGTTTTTACCATAACGTGATGTAAAACGTCATACATGCAAAAGATTTCAGAAATAGTATGTATCCAATATCATACGTTTGGCTTAGAGTTAAGAAATTGTTTTTTAAAGAGAGGGTAATAATTGTAAGCCATAATCAGAAATCATTAAGATCATTGCAGTAATAACTGTCAATAAATAATGTTGTAAAACTATTTTTTTTAATCCTCCGATTCTGAAATACGAAACCAAAATTAGTACAGTCATAATTTTGTTTTCTGGTTTCTAATAGATATTCTAAAAAGAATAAGCAATTGAAAGCCATTTTAAAGTTATTTGTGTTCATTTTCACTCATATCTTGTCGATCCTTTTTTTGTTTTCCGGCTAAAATAAGTTTCATTATTACAGCAAATTTGTAGGAACAGAGAAATAAAGTGTGACGGGTATATCCTTTATAGTAATACAAATTTGCTTCTGTAAAAATATCCAATAGTTATGAACATTTCTTTTTATAAGAAAACATTGACAATTTTCCAGATTTTGTCACTAAATTTCTTCTTTCAATTCATTTCGATTCCACAAAAGTCTCTTTGAATGCATAATAATAATAATAATAATAATTATTGTTGCACAATTCATTCACCTCTCCCTGTCCAACCTTCATCTCTCAGCACATTTGACCTGACATATATATTGCATAATCTTCAGCAGTTACAGGGATTAGTTCAGTCCATGCAGAGATATGTGGTTTTTAAAGCTCGCTTCGGAGCCTTTGCTCACGTGCATCACTCAACTTCAAGTGCTGGGACAATAGTATCATAAACTAGTACAGTTTTCCCCATTTAATCAGTTTTCATTGTTCAGATTAGACCCCTCAGATTTTGATAGGATACTCTTCAGTTCGTAAACATCTGGCATATGACTTTTAAAAAGAAAAAGAAAAATTAAGCTGCTGACAGGTTGGACCCTCAGCCTTAAATTAATGGCCTTCTATATTGACAAAATCCAAACAAGAGAACAAAATGCAGTCAGTTGCTATGCAAAGTGATTTTGAATGAACACAAAGCTAACCTCAAGTCATCACACAGGACCCACAAAAAAGCATTGCAACTTTCTACCAGTGTCTACTCTGTTCTTTTGTAAACATAAACAAAACAGAGAACACACAGAAAACAGATTTTGTTACCCAGGGAAGCTGGTTTTGATCATTGGGCCATTGACTTAAAACAAACTATCAGGTGGAACTGAGACAATGTGAAATGTTATGGTGCCCCACATGGGGGGCTTTCCTCACCCTAATCCACAATAGAAAAAGTTGTTGTGAACGCTGATTTTCTTCATGAACAGATGGGGATTTCTGCAATATATATGTCTTATTTTCCATATGGTAAAGGTCAAATGTGGTTTGGTTATTCCAAGATTTCTTTGTTAACATAAACCTCATCTTTCACTGCAACTGGATGACTCTGACTGCTTTCATACCAGCTGTGTTATAGGAAACAGCAGGATTGTTGGAGATTAGATTTGATTAATATGCACTTAACAGGGTATCCTGTTAAGCCCATTATTATAAGTAACTGGGCTAAACCAAAGCCCCAACTGAGAGTTGGTTTCCCCATTGCACTGAGAAAATGCTATGATTATTGATAGTACAAAATGGGCAAATCGTCTGTTTGGTTGGAGTGAGTCTTATCTAATATATTTCTTGGTTATCATTTTATTTGGTTATTTCAACATGCAAAAGGTAATGCTGAATGGATTTGCATAATTATTCTGAGCTCACCTTAATTCTTGACATCTAACATTGGGAAGCCAATCACAGCCCTGTATTCTTAAAAAAAGAAGAAAAAAGAGAAAATTTTGACATGTACAAAATTTTGACTTGTATATACATAGTATTCAGCAAATTTTCAACTGGTTGATATTCAGTGCTAAATAGATGTGTTTTAAATGGTTCATTTAACTCTCAAATCATACTGTTTTTGTGAATAAAGAATCCCACATCATCCACCCAATGGTTATTCAAAGCAGGATGGGGGTGCTCTTTAAACTGTTACTGATTAAAGCAGTTGCAATATAGAAGAGCTTTGTGAGATTTAGTTGAGATTCAGCTGAGACTCCCTGGAATGGAAATGAAACACTTCATTTCAAAAGAGCCTCTGTGAAAATTAGTTTAAATCACACTGAATAATTTATCTTACCCATCAAGGAAAATTATATGAGTCACTGTAGAATTCAAAATCTAAAATCATTATGTTAATGCATGATGGTCAAATTTCATCTCAGACATTTTTGCCACCATGAAAGATCCAAAATATTTGGAATCTAAATAAGCATAGCAAGGAAATAGTATCAAGCATCGGTGGAAGGTAGGAAAACTACTGTGCTACATCACTGACTATCTGAGCAACATCCAAGGTGCTGTAAAGCTGCAACAATGATCGTAACTGGAAATTTCTCATGCTAGCCTCTGGTATGGTGCAATCTTTTGTCATTACCTTAGTTAACATGTAATATATTCAGTATTTGTGAGAATTTTCAGGTAAACTAAAAGTATTTATTAAAGTCTATCTGTGAAATTCCCCATTGTGGGACAATAAAGGTTAATCTTATCTTATTTTATCTTATCTTATCTTATCTTATCTTATCTTATCTTATCTTATCTTATCTTATCTTATCTTATCTTATCTTATCT
>JAPMNP010719247.1:0-15704 GCA_029874935.1 Atherina boyeri | reverse complement strand
ACTCTGAAATCAATCGTGGTCAGCAGTTGTTGAAAACACTCATTAGTTTCCAAAGCCGGTGGCAGCATCTTAATTTGTCTACTTTTTCCAGTTGATTGTCAAAAACCCAAACATAATCCATTTAAAAACAGAGACGAGGGAGAAAATTAGAAATAGGGTGCGTCATTTTACTTAAAAAATTGCTTTGATGATTACCTGTTTATCGTATTTGTTTGTGTACTATCTGACTTAGTGATACATCACATAATCATGGCAGTAATTGTCAAACAAGCTATTGTTCTGCAGTTTGGCATTAAAAGCAGATATAATAAACAAACAAACCCATTGTCCAGTATGGTATCTGGTAAATCTACTAAAAATTACAAGCTGTCATTACAGTGTGACTTTGCTAAGTTAATAACTTGTGGCGCCTCTGACATGAACAATGTCCTATCAAATTAATCATGCCATAGCAGCCATTCCTCATGGCCTGGATCCCTGACGGCCAGAGCCTTCAGTCAGAGATGGGCGGAAGTGGGTTTTATCAGCTGAGTGCCTCTAGTCCTCCTCTCTTCCTTCTTCAGTTCTTCCTTTAAGGTTTCCTGTGTGTGTTTGCCAACAGCAGGATGGCATGGGAGAGCAAACACAGGCTCCAAGCTCTTAACAGGTTTATAATCAAAAGATCTTGGCAGGAAAGACAATACAGAAGATGTGATTCTGGCAATTACAAGAAGAAATGGAACATCACTTGATTGTCATCTCACTGAGTTTTCTTTATTTGGCCTTCTTTGAAATCACTGCAAACAGTCTTGTGTCTCCCTCTGACCCTGAGTAAAGATGATCAGTTCTAAATTTTTGTGTGCAATATTGTTTCATGTCATTGTGCAGCTAATTGCAAGATAAGACGGCAACGCTAATGTGCATATTTCCTTGTGTTTTGATCTGGAGGGACCATCCCGTTTTTGCCTCCCCTCCCAAGGGCAAACTGTAATTTCCCCAAACAAATGAAACATTGGCTTGAGCGTCTTCCCTCTCTGCAGCACAGAAGCAACTGCTACCGTCTGTTGT
Source organism: Atherina boyeri (assembly GCA_029874935.1). Classification (NCBI taxonomy): domain Eukaryota; kingdom Metazoa; phylum Chordata; class Actinopteri; order Atheriniformes; family Atherinidae; genus Atherina; species Atherina boyeri. The sequence continues at coordinate 14,657 of JAPMNP010719247.1, read as the reverse complement.
GACTCAGTGAGGTTTGTCTTGACCAAATGTGCAGCTAGTGTGCTCAAATTCACTTGGAAGAATGTTGATCAGGGAGGCCAAATGTGTGATTAATTTTTTTTCCCTTTTGTTTTTTGAAGCTTTGTAGTGCTTTAGGGAACTGTGTAGTACTAGCTGGGTTTCCGTCCAGTTGTGATGAGAATTTTAACCAAAATTTGGAAATACTTTTTTTCTTCTTTGGCCTCTATTTCATATATATGCAAGTAGATTAAACTGAATGAAACACCTCAGGCATTTAAACCCAGTGCTTTGAAACAGAGTCTGACATTTTGTTATCTAAAAATGAAAAACTTGTTGTTTTTTTTATTATACTCTTGCATCCTTGCTCGTCATTCATTTGATTAGAATTATATGATGAAAATGAGACCCACCCACAGTAAATAGTATTTTGTGGAAGGATGAAATAGAAAAAAGGCCTGCACCCTGAAGCATGATATTGATAGCAAAGATTTTAATATCACGACATTCATACATTCTGTTACTAGATGCTTTTATCTAATGCCTAATAACATTTTTCATCCAGGACTCTTTTACGTTTATTTGAGTTTTTGGAGATTAGACCAGCAACTTTCCGACAATAGGATGGTCACTCCACCTCTAAAGCTGCAGCCATTGTGTAAAGGATATTTTGATAGTTTCTTGGATTTGCTTTTCAAACAAGGGACTTGCTCTCTAAAGAGATTCTTTCTTGCAGTCCCTCAATCACCTGGAGTTAATATATGACTTTAGCATTCTTCTTCAGATGAAGTGGACATTTTCCGAAGTTATTTCAGTACTAAATTCCTTCATTGTTTCCCCCAAACAATAGGTCTTTGTTGAGCCATGGTTGACAGACAGAAAAAGTGGGGCTATGAGTGTAAAGAATGTCTTCATCAAGCAGTCAGACATCAAAGTTCAAGACATTTTTCAACTTCTCAGTGGACCTGGGGATGAGAAGTCATTTATTCACACTCTTTAGAAGTAATCCAGTGTTTAATGCATTGAAAAGTTTTAGAGATGCAAATTAAAAAGGGGATGGGGGGGGCTTTGGCACTGTTATGCGGAAATGAAAAATGTCTGCAGTGGGACAAAAGTTTACTTTTGTTTTAAAAATGGCAAATGTGGAGTCAGTTTGGCACGCATGCATGTTCTTTGAATCTATTGACCTGCTGTGATGTGCTTTCAGTGCTCGATAGGTGTTGGAACCTGCCTGCTTTCTTAACATGCATTCCATTTGGGCATTTTTCTTTACTCTTTCACTTTCCCCCCTCCACATTATGTTTCTCCTCCGCACTCAGTATTCATTTCATGTACAGGGATGAGTCGTGGAGTTTATAAGACTCCGTCAGCACTGAGATGGTTAGAAGGATGCAGGGTAGTGATAAATGTAGAGTCAATATTGAAGTGCTCTTGAACTCCATTGTGGATCTGAGGTAAATACCACTCAAGAGCACAGCCTTTGAATAAAGCCCCATTTTTCCCATGATTCATATCTTATCCTTAAAACCTTTCATCTGGGAACCCAAAAGACACAGGTTTATTCACTGTCCGTGTGTCTCTTTATTGTGTGACTTTTCAAAAAAAACTTTTTAAGCCATATTACATGGTATTGCACTATATGATAGGGGAAAATGGTTCATACCTGTTTGAAAATTATGATAGATCTGTCCTAATAGATAGTTTTTAGAAGACGAATGCATACATTCATTTGGAATATATTTTTAGATATTTTAACAGTAGTGTCATGAGATGAAAAGAGCAAGGTGCAAAGCAAAAGAAGTTTCAGCTGGACAAAGATTTTGTCTGGTTTTCAGAAAGCACAGCTCCTTTGTAACCACACACACACACAGACACACCATCCTCCTCCTTCATCTCCCTTCTCACTTCCTTCCTCCCATCCCGCCCTCCTGCTGCTCAGGTGCCTGTTCTTGTTGCAATCGTTGGCAATGGAGGCGGTGCGGCACAGTCCAATTCTCCCACATTCCTCTGTACTCCTTTTTATATGGAAAAACTCATAGGCTGAAATATTTCCTCATCACCTGTTCTTCATTATTTTTCCATATTTTAGTTTCTACTTTACTTTTATTTTATAGGATTCACTATTGCTCTCTCCTCCATTTTACATCACATAGATGGTTAGATGGAGTCACGTGTTGACACTTATTGATATTAGGATACTGCATTAGGAAAAAGCATAAGCCTTTGTTACATGACCATCTCTGTTGTTTACGCATGCAGGCTCTGAGGCTTTCAACTATGCTCTGGTGTGCACTATATCCTGGAGAGAATTAGTTCATAAACTCACCCAGACAATTTTGGAGTTACTTGAAATCTATTGGGAGATATTTACTGTAGATCCATCGCGCTGGCATATATATCCATTCAATGGAAGTGGTCGGGGCGGTACATTTCAGCCTCTAAATAAGACATTATCTGCCACAAAATGCTTTCATTTCACCAGTTTTTAGTTATTAGTTGCTGTACTATCCCGCTGTGCCTTCAGAGCGGCTTTGTTATCATCTAGGATTTTTTAAAAGCTCTACTAAGATTCTTCTTTCAGGAAACCAATGAAGAAGAAGAATCTTACTAAAGCTTTTAAAAAGCTGTGGATGACAACAAAGGCACAGAGGGATTGTACAGCAACTAGTAACTAAACACTGGTGAAATGAAGGCATTTGTGGCAGATAATGACTTATTTAGAGGCTGAAATGCTTTGCCCCATCGTCTTCCATTGAATGGATATACTAAGGCTGTAAGAAAATATTGATATACCAATATATTGCAACATTTTGTGTTGCAATATCGTATCGATATTCAATAGTACAGTATCAATATATATATTTAAAAAAATTTTTTTACAGTTTACTGTAAATGCAAAGATTAACAGAGGTGGTTAATGTCTGTGTTGCATTAAAAAAAACGAACCGCTAGTTGGCAGCAGACGTTACAATAGAAAAACAAAATATCACAATATTTCAGTCTGCTAGCACCGGTTTTTGGAAAATCATACTAACTTTGCACAGCTCACCAATGGTTAGAAACTGCCTACTGTAGCCCTTCCCAATAGCTCACAAAGTGGATGTTAGGACATATTTTAGATTCAAAACTAAAGATAGCAGTAAAAACTGTACGCACTCTGTAAAATCTGCTGCATGGGTGGCTGGATACCTTGACGACTTAGTGTTAAAGGCTAACGTGAAACGGGGTGATGCTGCTCAAAAGACAAATTGAAGAAATTCACATTTTGAAACAACCAGCGACCTCTTTAGGGCAACCAGAATAACAGTCAGTATGTTATTTCATTTGGAAATATATGCCAAAAAAATCACAATATATCGCAATATATCGTCTTTTTTTATAGTATTGCAATATATCGTGATAAATCGTATCGTATTGCCAGATTCTTGCCAATACACACCCCTAATACAGTATATACGCCAGCACGATGGATCTAAATATCACCCGATAGACTCCAAGTAACTCCAAAATTGTCCGGGTGAGTTTATAAACATATTTCATGCTATAAATAAGGTTCAGGCTAAAAAGAACGGTACTTTTCCTTTTACTGTAAGGATCTTCACCCGTTTTCATCAGAGAGAGATTAATCTTAATGAATGATAAGTTCTCCAAAATTTGTTTGAGAATGAAAACATTAGCTTTAATATGTTTTGCTGTGTGTTTGCTAGGACATGTTTCTGTGTCCAAATTAACAAGGTGGTACTCAACCTAAATACAGTATGTTATCAGTTGGTAGTTTGGACACGTTTACCTACAGTATTAGATTTAATGGGAAAGTGTATCCAGACTTTTGATTGTTAGTGTATATGAGAAATGGAAGATCTCATATTTGTGCATTATCCAAATTACACGGGGTTTGAAATGTCTTTTTAAGATAAAGGGATCACCCAATTGGAACATGTTGGTGTTGGTTCAGTTGAACCATCACCAATGGCTAGGCATGAGCTACCTTTTACTTAAGCTCCCCTAACATTTGTCACATCTGTAAAAGTCTGTCCTTATCCCTCTTATCATCTGTATTTTTGTCTCTGGAGTTTACTTGAAGAAAACTTTTTAAATAAACTTGTCAGTCCCCAATTTTGTGTCTCAATGCTCATGGTTAGTTAACCTGTATCCTGTATGGTCGAGCTCTTGCTCTGCAATAATTAAATTCTCAGGCAATGACTTGGAGGTTGGGTTGCAGAATTTTGCTGCAAAGAGGCTTTCAAAAGTGAGTGGTAATTGATTTCCGTATGAATAGACACATGCTCTTTTGGCATGAAATTGTTGTTTATTGCCTGGTGGGAGTTTTCATTGGCCTCTATCCCTTTGTATTTGCAGTGGGAGCAATGGTCTATAGTGGTCTCAATCTTGTCTACTGACACAATAAAAGTCTGCATGTGTGTTTCTTGGAAAACTTTGCTTTTCTGCTGTATCGTTCTTGTATTTGTGTATGTCTGTGTTCAGGATTGTGGTTTTTTTTGTTTTTTTTTCTTTAGGCTGCAGCTTTTTAGCATTTGGTGTGTATGTACCAGCTCACACAGGTGTGAAACCAATTATACCTCTTCCAATCACTTTTTCTCTGCATATCTGCTCTATATGCTCATCTCTTGCAACAGACTTATCACTTTTATTCAAAGCCCTGCAATGCCGCATCTCCCCTCTGGACAGTGTCAAAATGTGGATTTTTTTATTTCTCCAATTTGTTGCTTTGTTGTTTTATTTGATTGTATTTCCCTTCTGTCTAACTTGCTGTTATTTGCTGCTGCTTGCCTTTCACTTGTTGAGCTGTAAGTGAAAAGGTCAAATTTGAATGGTTTTTGCTTGTAAAAAAAGCTTAGAAAATGCTCCCATTCATTTGTGCATCATACATAAACTCCACTTTAAAAGTCTATTCTGATGTGATCAGCTTCACAAACCTGAACAGGGACCGCCTAGCACTTTCCATAAGCTATCATAACTGCATACAGTAGATGCTCTTCCATATTTAAATGCCTCAAAGACAGCATTCATTGGTCAGTTTCAGTGGCCTGATTATTGTCGTCTAATGTTTTTCATGAATCTATTTGGTTTATTTTCAGACTATATAGGCTTAAATCTCATATGAGCGAAAATACAATATCTGTTGCTGACAAGTTCTGTTATTTAAAAACTCAAGTTGGCACGTCAGGACTGAGATGATCATTCAGAGCTTGTCAAAAGTCTGCTGTTTTAAGAAATCCTGTCCTCAGCTGGCAGTATCACTAAACATCACCTTGAACAGCAAATCTTTTGTATCAAATCTCATTCCTAAAGGGGGAAAACATATGGCATATTGATGAACTGCCTAAAGGCAAAATCTGTTTGAAAATGCACATCTTCTTTTTGGATTTAGATTTCATAAGAGTATTTGTAAATATTTTCCTGCCTCTTTGATTACACTGACTGCCTGAACTCAGGTATTACCTAAAAGGCCGTGTCACTGATGAAAATCACTAAGGATTTCAATCTGATAAATTGTGACTCTTGAACGCTTTGCTTCTATATAAATTAACTTGGATGCATTAACCCCTAAGTGAACCAGATTACATCCTGGCAGAAGTTGAATCAAAGCTTGCATGACTGTATATGCGCTCAGAATTCACTCACGCTCATGCACAATTTGCACTCGCAGAAGCTTATCCGCCCACACATCTCCACAGTGGGATCCTGCCATGTCTTTGAGAATTCCCGTACCTGTGTAATTATGTTATGCTCACACACATCACACTTTAAACACCCACTAAGCCTCAGCTGTCCATGCAGTACACAACAGCCACCTACATGTTCTTTTTAGAGCCACAGCCAGTTCCTTCCCTGTCTGTTAATAACCCTCCTCTGTCCTGTCTGTCAGGCTCACACAAGTGTGTATTGGAAACACTCACAAAGCTATATGCAAGTGTTGGAAAAAGGATGTGAGACACAACTGTGCCTGGGTGTTACTGTGCAGTTGAGCCTTGTTTCCCAGAGGCCAAGGAACAGCTGCTAATGCACAAGAACACACACACCTACGCACATGCATATATACTCTGTCTGGAACTGAGAGTGCTTCTATTCACAAAGGAACAAGGCTGTTTCATGTGTGTGTGACTGTCTCTGTTGCAGCTGGCCTGAAATAGCTGGTCTCACAGTGAGTCATTCCACACTGCCTGGAGGGGAGGAATGGACTGGTGTGTGAACAAGGCACTCAAACTTTCTGTGGGTGCACTTGACTGTGTGAGCTTGTTTGTCTATGCACCCTTGATGACAGCAAGCTCTTAACTTGTTGCATTTATCCAGACATAACAGATTTATTCTACATGTTTTTGTCCTTGTCAGGTCACCAGCTTTAAAAACTCGACCTCAGTGCACTCTGTGGTTTCTTTTGTTTACTGCATTGTTTACCTTGTTGATAAATATTGATTCAGACCAGTTTTAATCAGAGAAAGATCACCTTGAACATTATGTGAGTCATTCTGTCTTCCACTCTGAGTGTTTGCATATTAAACTGAAGCTGGAACAGCACCAAGGATACTCCATGGTGGATAAAGAGAGCTAGAATGGATGCGACTCTCAGTACATGATTCTTAGATGACTTTTTGCGAATGAAAATGGATTTCAGACCAATGGAAAACAGTTTTAGTTCCGGTGCCTGAACTGAATACCTTTTTTTTCTTCTTTTTTTTTAAATAAAATAATCATATTTATTCAAATAGCTGTACATAATGTTTGAATCTGGTCACACTGAGATAACTAATTGACCTTTTTTGTATTATTAGAAAATCACGTTTCCTTTAACAACCATATAAAATGATTGCAGTGGGTTTGGATGGAAATAAAACAAAGTGTATCAAAATGTAAAAAAAAACAAAAAACTATATGCTTTAAAAAATTGCATTGGGTGGTATTTAATCTTAAAATGTGTATTGGATGATGAATAGAAAGGATAACAACATGACATTACTCCTCAAGTACTGCATTCTTACTCATCACTGGCCCCTGTCCCAGGTCTGCACATGGGGGCGGGCAAGAGCAAGCCCAAAGAGCCAGGTCAGCGCTCCATGAGCCTGGATGGTACCATAGGCTCAGGCTCAGACAGCGGGCACTTCCACCACCTGGGCCCCGCCCAGCAGACCCAAACTCCCAACAGGAGCCCTGCCGTCGGGACAGGCAGGCGGGGGCACCAAGGGCAGCACCAGCACGCCCCAACAAATACACCTGAGCTGGCTCTGTTTGGAGGAGTGGATCACACGGGAACTGTTACGTCGCCACAGAGGGGACCTCTTTCAGGTAGGAAACACATGATGAGATTGGTTTGATGATAAAAATCAGGCAGGTTTATTTCAAAATCAAGAACAAAAAAGTGCTTTGTTAAAGACCAGGAAGGGATTGAGACAAGATGTAAAGAAATTACAGAGCTATATTAAATAATACAGAAGAAATTTAAAGTATAAAAGGACAAAGTAATTAAAGAATTAAGATATATAGAATCAAAGTGCATTATAGCATGTAAGCAAATTGGCCCAAACAAAACTCAAACCGAAATATTCCAAGCCTTGATATAAAGGAACTGAGAGATTGAAGGCAGTGCTTTTCTCGCCAACATGAGTGCCTGCTCATAACTCGCTGTATAACCACTGATCTTCAAGCTTTAAGTTAATTTGGTTGTTTCATTTTTAGTGTGAATAAAGAAGAAAGTATCCAAATTGATCCAATACAAGTTCATCATAAGTTCTGATGATGAATTTGGATTTATTTGTCAACTTAGAGTCTTGTCTTCAACTTGAGAGCACAAATGTCCACCAAAAAAATAAACAATCTTTAAAAACTGATTCACAAATTAGTTACATTTACCAATGAATCCATTTGAAAGCCGTTTCTCCTTGGTTTCTTCTTCCAGTCCTTGACTTTGGGCTAAGGCATCCATGATTTACTTGACGTTTAAGCTGTCTAGACCAGCCAGATGGTTGGGTTAATGTTGGTCCATCCAGAGAGCAGTGGCCTGCTGGTGTATCGGGGACAGTGCTGCTGACTGCTACCTCCTGCCTCGCATCTAATGAGGCGATCGATGATTGGCTGGAGAATTCCTTGGTTCAGATTACAGGGTCATTAAAGGAGGCGTAGAAATCTCCTCAGAAAAGAGTAAAGCATTAATATGGTGGCTTTGTCCTTCAAGGACGGCTGTTCACAGGCTGTGTGGATGTCAATATTTTTCATTAGGCCCGAGCAAATTGTTTTATATAGAATTTCTCGAGCTAAATGTATTAGAATTTAGAGCAAACCCGAAAATGGCCATCAAAGCCCAGGTTTGTGTTATGCAAATTAAGAGAAAGTGTCTTTCAATTTCTTTTTAGTGTCTTTGACAATGGCAATAGCTTAATAAATGTGTGTGGTTTCCTGCAGGAGGTGTCACTACATTTGTGGCACTGTATGACTATGAGTCACGAACAGCATCTGATCTGACCTTCAGGAAGGGCGATCGGCTGCAGATTGTCAACAACACGTAAGAATCAACAGTCATTCATATTGTTTGCACTGATCCTTTAACTTCACAAATATCTCAATGAAACAAATGTCTTTACGCACATACAAGCACGCACATTCACATTTGAATGAACACAGACAAACATAGTAAAAGGGAGCGCTGATAACCGAGAAGCGATCCCTCCCATCTGTTTCCTAAAGCAGAAGACAACAGCTCTTTGCTTATGCATTCTGTTCCCTTTGGGTAACTGCCATCATCGTAATCGTTAAGACACTTTAGAGAGAGCCTGCCGCACTGAGATGCATGCTCACATTTCTTTCTTCCATCCATCAGGATAACACGTAAAAAATGTTTTTCCTGATGGGTGCAGCCTCATGTTGAAGTCTGTCTGTGTTCTATATATTAGCTGAGGCATTATATCTGTACGTAAAAGGTGATGGAGCAACATTCCCATACAGGTGTTTAAACCTAGAACACCCTGTTTGTTTGTTTTTTGCCCCTTTACTCTTTTCATAACTTCTGCCATAAGTCTGGTCTGCTGTTTATTTTTTCCCCATATAATCTGGCTCTGCATAGTTGGGCTGTAAAAAATATTCCCTTTGTGTGCAACGAAGCAGTGCAGTGTCTACATTATAAAATATTACTGCATGGAAAGTTTTGTTGAGCTCTTTAGTAATGCATTTGAATAAACTTTATTGCAGACACAAGTCCATAGCATACACACAATATACAGAATGGTTAGTATAAAAAGGAGATACCAAAAGAATCTCCTTTTGAAGAAGACTATATTTTTAAGGAAATAGATTGAAGTTGTGTCATTAGGAAAGTAAATAACAAAAATTTCCATGATTGAAAAATATTTTAAAAAAACACTAAAATGGAAACTGGAAACAGCCCTAAAACAGCCCCACTGTGTGGTCCCACTGCATATCCAGCTTGTCTGCTCGGTGTGTGCTGTGCTGCTTGACTTGCTGTGTCTCCTTGCTGTGTTTTGATGTGTCTGCTGTGTCTGTTATCTCTCTCTCTTCCTTTCTCACGCTTCATGGTTTCTCCTAGGAAAAAGTACAGCTTCAGGTCAGTAATATTTAATGCCATTTAAAAAAATCATTTTAAAAAGAGCCTCTTGCAACCTTTTGTTCAGTCTTGTTGCTGATGCATGGATTTATCTGACCAAACTGACAGAGTAACAGTGATTTATAATATTTTGTTTTTCTTTCTTCAAATAATCTGATTCCCTGGCTTAGTGGGTAGAAGTTATCTCTGTATATAGACAGGTCTAAAATGGCTCTAAAATAATGGTCTAAAATGTAAAAGGCAGAATGAAAGGTTGCCTGTCTTTTTCATTTCTTATTGTGTTTTTCTCACATCATTCTGAGAATTTGGGTGAAAAAATGTATTTGTCTTTTCTTTGCTAAGGCGAAAATGAGTTTTAGTTAAATGATGTGGAAGTTTCAGCTTGTATGGGAAATATGGATGGGTGCAGTTTTAAACACAATGAGATGCATATATTGTAATGTTTCAAGGATAAATTTAATGTTTATTGGAGCCAAATCAAAAACACCATGAATTTATTGTATGCTTAGCTTAAATGTTCTGCTAAAAGTAGTCTCTAACACATGCATGTTGTATTTCTGCCTGCTAGAAAAGACAGCAGTTATGGTAAATCCTTTCTAGCTTGTTTTACAAAAAAAACTAGTTTACTACTTGGAAAGAAAGAGCCTATCTTGGGTTTATTTAGATTAAATGGATTAACAGATGGGCCTTTAATGTCATCAATAGGGTGGTTTTTAAACTTTGTTTTCCCTGAATGACTTATATACAGGCAGTTTGTTTGCTGTGACAGTGTAAGAAACACTCACACATAACTACTAAAAAACTACTTTTTTTTAAAGAACATAGTGATGAAATTGAATTGCGTCTGAAAAGTGCACGTGTGTGTTGCTGATCACATACAAACCCTGAGGTAAGTCAGAGGAGCAGAGCTGATGCCAGCTGGGGCTGTTACTGAATAATCCAATGGAAACTTGCCTTATATCGGCCACATGCTTTGACTTGAACACCATGGAATGAGTCATTCTTATGGTGGTGGATGGCAGGGCAGTAATCTACTAAACCACTCACTGGCAGGCAGTTGTAAACTGTAATTCAAAACAACAACAACAAGCAACTTACATAAAAAAATGTTGTAAATATATGTCCAGGATACAAGACCTGCTCATACAGATTGCCCCTCTTCACATCCAGTAGACGACACCTGCTGAGCTTATAGGAGACTTTACAAAGAATTTTAGGGATAAAAAACACACATGCACAAAGAAATTTTACATTTGATCAAAATGAAAGTATTTACTTTGAGCTAACGGCTATGTTTTTGTAATATTTGCACATACAAGCTGTCATTAGCTGGTGTCTAAACACTGGAGCCCAAGAACCTGCTTAACACACCAGAAATGACAAGAAGCAAGGAAAACGCAGGTAGATGGCAAGGTGTCTACAAAGTCCACTAATTACTTCTACTTCTACTTCTATAAGTGTCGACTGACAAGAACTACTTCTGTAAGGGTCTTCTTTGATTATTTCCAATAACTGCCCACCCTGTCTTTACGCATTGTTTTTCCTGAAACTAAAAGTATAATTTATTAATCAACTAAAATAAACAAAATGATCTTAAAAACAAGAACTTTACTATGTTTGCCTGGTTCTTTACTCAGTTTAATACTCACACTCTGGCTCTTTTCTTTTTTGTGTTCTTCTTTTTACAGAGAAGGGGACTGGTGGCTCGCTCGCTCATTGACGACAGGAGAGAGTGGTTATATCCCCAGCAACTATGTGGCTCCGTCCGACTCCATCCAAGCAGAAGAGTACATTATTTTCTTTCCTTTGTGTCACTCCCACTATTTGTTTTACACACTGAGAGCAATTTTCAGCCCTGAACCTGAAATGTAGTCGTGCTCTGTATGTGTTTCGATGATACATGCAGGACAAGAACATGAGCAATTAGAATTACACCAGTATTAACTATTTTCATAAAAGTGTAGCTCTGCCTGCCTGTTTCAGTCGCACAGCAGGGACTTCTCTCTGATCTTCCTCTCTGGCCCTCCTCGGCAGGTGGTATTTCGGGAAGATCACTCGACGGGACTCAGAGAGGCTACTTCTGAATCTGCAGAACAGACGAGGAACCTTCCTGGTGAGGGAGAGCGAGACCACTAAAGGTGAGACGGCAGACATTTGAATTACTCCCAGATGGAACAGTCATTATCAAGATTAATTGCGAGGGCAAGTTAGTCTTTTTTCCCCCTTCCTCTTGTGCCAGTTCATAATGGTACATTTAATCAGTATCTTTGATTTATATTGCCCTTTTTCTGAGGATACTAGTTGACAAAAATTTGGAAGAGCCCAAGTTTCCTTTTAAGCGTATCAGTGAGTTCATGTGCCAGTCTGTGAGATTTCATGAGTAAAAGCTAAGCATTACGTTGAAACCTGCAGCAATTAGGAAAATCTGAAGAAAATGAATTAGATTCTACTTTAATTATTGAATGTCTACATTTTCAACCCAAGCAATGTTTATTTGCTGACTGTCCATATTAAGAATGATAGTATATTGGATATGTTTAGGTTTTGGACTCTTTTAAGTGTGCAATGGTAAGTACACTGAAAGCATGATCTTTTCAGTCATGATAGTTCTTTGCTTCTTTTTTTTAGATTTTTATATACTAAGTAGTTAACTGAAAAAATATGCTGAAAAGTTAATAATGAGAACAGATATGAGCTGCAGCTGCTATGAAGTTGTATAATCTGCTATTATGGCTACTGACTTGCAGCTGTTCATTTGTGTTTCCGAGTAACGTACAGAAATGGACAAATTATCTATGAAAATTCTCTCTGTAAAAGATGTTAATGAAAAGCTATGTTTTTCTTTGTTATTATTATTATTTTCCCTGTGTTAAAATGTTTTAAACTGGAAGTGATGACACTCTTCTGTGTCCCTGGAGTTTACACTGTGCAGCCGATGCAATTCACTTTGAAATAAGTAGATCTTTAGGGACTTCATTTGAAAGAGGCAGAACATTGTAATTAAGTCATTTGTTAACTTTCACATAGGCCCGTGGCTCTACTGCTTTCTTCTCTGAGCTTGTGAAAGAGTTTTGCATCCTTCTGTGAAAGTCTGCAGTCAGATCTAGTCCCAGTGACGTCAGAAGACTCTTAGGGGGGTTGTTTTTGGAGAAAGTGTGGAGAAAAGGGAAAAAGGAAAAGAGTGGAGTGGGTTGGACTTGTGAATGGATAGGGGTGAATCACTCTGCCAGAACTAGGTCAACCTTGGAGGGTGCTAGATTTTCCTCTGGCTATAAGTCTCTGTTCCCTCAGCATACTCGCTCACACTGAGAGGAGTGGTAGAAATGTATGAAGAGAGGGTAGAACTGTAGAGGNGCAAGTCACAGGAAAGGGGGTGGGTGGTCGGGGAGAGCAGGAGGGGCTCTGGCAGGAGACATGCTGCCTCAGGGTGTGTTCCGTATTAGATGTCAAATGTGTAGCCCACAGTGGACAGATGAGCAGGAGCATTCCACTCATATGTTGTATGGAGTGGATTTAATCTTACACAGCAATATTAATGTGATTTGTATGGCTCAAGCTAAAGTTTTGTTACAAAAGTGTGTGTTCGTGTTTTTGTTGCGTGATCGTAAAACTGTTGCAAGGCGGCTAAAACTTTACAGTTGTATTTATGCAGTGTGAAAGCCTTCACACACGCCTCCCTGGAAAGAATGTGATTAAAGCATGTTTGGAGCTGAACATAAAAGGTCAGGGGTTAACCTGCCAGATCAGGGCTGCATTGATAATGTTGATATTTGGTATGTGTAGTTGGTATAGTTTGGGAAGTTTGTTTTTCCTGCCCTAGATTTTCTTTCTGACAAGGGAAGTTCAGAGAACATCAGTCAGCAAACCTCCAGATCAAAGGTGATGGATTTTCTTTCCCTGTGAAGCAGCCCCCATGTAGAGCTTAGGTTCATTAATACAGCTCAGTCTTTTGAATCTATTTCTACCCTACGTCATATTTTTACGATCAGATTTGTAAGAAAACGTTGGTGTCTTTTTCACTGGTAATAGATTACAATAAAACTGTTGTATATTTCTAGCAGTATCTTACTTTATTTTATAATACTTGAAAATCATAGTGAAATATTCATCCCAAGCATGTAGCTGTTGGGGCTTAGAAGCTAAGAAATATTACTGTAAATAACTGTCATTTAGCAGAAACTCACTTATTTCAGGGACAGGAGGTAGAGTCAACAACTGACTAAATATATTTGTCTGCTGTGGTCTGCAGTAGTGAGCATGTCTCGAAAGGACCTGCTATACAGTAGCAAAGCATTTAGATCTGTTTTTCTCTTTTTTTACCTTCATGTTACAATGTTACACTAGTGCACATCATGAGTGCAATGTGTTGCCAGCTTGACAATGATCCTCGTCAGCAGGGAGAAAATGTTGGTGTGAGCAGAAGTTGACTTGGTTTGTAAACCTTGGGTGCTGTCAAACATTACTGTGTGAAATGACCCGGAAGGATCTGAGCGGCAGCCATTATAAGCGGTTCAGTACTTTGGAAAAGAGGTTCAGTGCCTGCTTTTAAGGTTAAACCGATACATCGGCCAGCGCCGATATGTGCATTTTTTTCTTGTATCGGCATCAGCCGATTTGCAGATACCTTCGCCAATATTCCCCAGCATGATTTACAGACAGGTGTCCACAGGAGGCTGTGCTGGTGGAGACAGCAGTGCGTATGCAGACCATGCTATTCCCCTATTTCACTAGCAGAGTGCTGCTGCATTAACTTTAAAACAACAGTTTTAAAGTTTCAAAGTATCTTCAACCCTTAAAGACCGGATGCGTTGCCAGTGACACTTTCTTTGAAAAGAAACAGCTTTGCGGTGATTATACTGAATATATGTCACACTACGGTAAAGGCAGCATTGTGCATGCACACACCTGGGGCCTCATTTATCAATTGTGCGTAGAAAAGGCTTTAAATTCTTGCGTAGGACCAAAATTTAGAATGTGTGTAAGTACAAAAAAAATCCGGATTTAACAAGCGTGTGTACGCACAACTGTAAGTACTTGCTGATGATAAATCCCACCTGTTCTAAACTGCCCTGCTCATGCACGGTGA
>JAPMNP010719210.1:0-15664 GCA_029874935.1 Atherina boyeri | reverse complement strand
ATGATTGACAATTAGGAGGACCAATCGTCTTGATGATCCACCCGGAAGTAAAACATCCTCTGCCATACCTTTAAACAGGATTTAATCCAGGGATGTCCATTTTTAGTTCTCAAGAGCCACTATCTTGTAGGTTTTGTGTGTGAAGATGAAATGGAACTGCTCAACAGCTTGTCAAGTTCTGCTCAAGTGTTTCCATGATCCTATGAGTTGAATCAAGTGTGTTGGAGCAGGGAAACTCCTAAAACCTGCAGAGTATTGGCCCTCAAGGACTGGATCTGGACATCCATGATTTAAGCTCTGTCCAAAATTCATATCACATCGTTACTAGGGGTGGGAAAAATAATCGATAGAATAATCCCTTGAATGATTCGATGCTTGATTCAGATAAGTTGATAATCGGAATTTAAAAATGTATTCATTTATTTATTTATTTTAGGATTTTTTGGGCTCTAGTGGCCTCTACATGGAAGTTGCCCGACAGGAATGGGGACAGAGAGAGCGGGGAATGAAATGCAGCAATGAGTCGACTCAAAAAGTTGGAGAATCACTGCATTTGACAACATAACACAAAATCAATGCATAATACAATATTGAATTGAATTTATTTATTAGTTTAAAAAGGCCTGGGAAATGTACATAGAAAGTGATGCATCGAGATGCATCGATAATTGGTTTAGAGTCGAATCATGAGGTGCCAAGATATTCCCACCCCTAGTTGATTATTGCAATGTTCATGGAAAGTCATATTGTGTCGATAAAAGCTTTTTCTCTAATAAAATAGAGAAGATGATTCATCTGTTGATTTTCTTTTAATGATCATCACAAAAGTAAAAAGTGATAAGCAAACTCTGGAGTAGCAAACTTTTCAAAACAAAATCAAATTTGAAAAATCACGCAGGGAAATGTACACACAATAATCAATGCATCGAGAATCGCATCGATTATCGTTTTAGAATCGAATCGTTGGCCTCTGAATCAGAATCGAATCGAATCGAATCGTGAGGTACCAAAAGATTCCCACCCTTAATCGTTACATAACCTCAGAAACGTCACGTCCAGGTGTGGTACTGTAACTTGTTCTCTAGATTTCTTTTGTCATTTGGCACTTTTCATCTGCAAAATCCAGTGCAACACTAGCATCGTCTCCTCCCTGTGGAGTATGAAAGTGGATATTGTTATCCCCATTCTTCAATGATATCACACGCACTGCTCACTGTTCCACACAAGGTTATGATCAAAGGCCACTTTGTTGCCGTGTGTCAGCTGCGTCCGTGCACCAGGTTATTTGCTAGCAGCCTAACGGACATGAGATGTGTATGTAGAGTCTGGGTGTATGGCCTGTGACTGAAGACAGAGGTGCGTGGGCCTTGGAGGCTGCAGACGATCTCTCACCCAGCTGTCAAGCGGCCTTTAAAGTGTTCTCTAGTTGCTCTTCAGGGTGCAGCCAGCCACGGCCACATCCTCATGTCAGCCGCCGCTACGTGACTGTGCCTGCCGGGCGCACCAAAGGCACACACGGTGACAGTGACAGACACTGAATGATACAGAGTGGGAGAAGAGAGGGAATGAAAGAGTTAGGCAGGGAAAAAGACACAGAGAGGAAAAAAAAGAGGATGGCAGATAGGCAGGAGAGGAAAGACAGAGATCCGCATGAGTCATAATTCACATGTATTATTTCACTGTCAGCTGGAGAATAAAGAAAACATAGAGTTGGTTGACATTCAGGCTTGATCATAAAGAACTATCACGGAGCAGCTTGGTGAAAGAATAGCTTTGTGTGTGTGCGTGCATGTGCGCGCTTGTGTACGTGCAGATGAAAGGCTCAGAACCGAAGTTGGGATGAGTGAGGGGTGAGGCTGTCAGAGAATGAAAAGGATAATTTAGATCTGTTTCCTCTCTCTTCCTCCAGTGCCTAATGAGCCCTAAGCAGTGCAGAGTCCCCGCAAGCACTGCCACCACGGTGAAGATGAAACAGGTAGAGAGTGAGGGGGGGCATAGACGGAAGCACAGAGATGAGAAGAGGAGGTACAGGAGCGCAGAAGATGCATGGGGGAAGAGGGCAGGCAGGCATGCTGAGGGAGGGTGTGTGGAGAGATAAGGAGAGAGGGGAGACCGTTGCAGGCTCAGCTTCAAAGGCTGCCGACGATGGAGGAGCCATGAAGTCTATGACTGCGTGGTGTGCTGGACTTGCAGAATAGGCTGCTTTTTCAGGTCACACTCTCTGTTCTTGGCTTATCTGGTCCAGCCACAGACAGTTTTCCAGGAAAGCAGAGAAAAGCAGACTCAGACTAGGCTGGCTTGGCCCAGTTTCTTCTCCTCGCTTTGACCAAAAATCGTGTTTGGACCCCTCCATCACACAGGCGGGTGGAGAGAATAGACTTGCAAATACAGAGGCTGTGTTAAGCGGGACTGTGCATGAGCAGTAGCCTATTGTAAACTGTGGAATGCTTACTGTGTGTTTAGCACCTTGTGGGTGATGTGTGGCCCAGAAGGCTGTCATTTTTTTTTTCATCATTGTCCTCTGTGGAGTGGCATTTTCATCTCTGTAATTGGGCAGAACCGAGTGCTCGGCAGGCAGACTGAGGACACATGCAAAGATGTGACACATGCCTCACTGCCTGAGGGATTGGAATTGAAAAACAAACTGTGCGCTCACCAGGTGATATGACACAGGCACACATACTCAATACACACACACCTAGAGACAAATACACACTTCAGACATCACCTGTCTTCCCAGGCAACTCTGAAAGTCCCACAAAGTCTTGACTTCAGCGTTGTGTTTGCATGCAGTTGATTAACAGCTCATCAGGCTGTTTGCAAATATTTGTTGACAACTTTGTGATATTGTGTGGCTTCCTTTATGCAAGCATTCCTCGTGTATTTGTGTTTGCTCAGCCAGTCAATCCTTCGCATTGATTTCTATGCAGTCCGATTCTAACAGTCTCCCCCTGTGCCACAGGCGTGTGTCTGCTTTAAACCCAGTGCAAGAGCAGCTTCTTACAAACGCGGCCAAATATCCAAACCTGTTCACTGTCAGAACATCAGTACCACGCTATGCTTACATCTGTTACTCTCAAAGATACATAAGAGCCAGTCTGCTCTGAATAATTCCTACTCTCTCATCTGCTCCTG
Source organism: Atherina boyeri (assembly GCA_029874935.1). Lineage (NCBI taxonomy): Eukaryota > Metazoa > Chordata > Actinopteri > Atheriniformes > Atherinidae > Atherina > Atherina boyeri. The sequence goes on along the minus strand of JAPMNP010719210.1, from coordinate 12,529 downwards.
TTTCCTCCCCTCCTGACAGGCCTGCGGCTTGCGGAGCAGCTGGCTCGGCGCGAGGACGAGGCGAAGATCCGCCATCGTCTGGGGCTTTCTCTATGGGCCAGTGGGAATCTGGAGGAGGCCCAACATCAGGTAAAGCATCTTCCACCCTTTCCATTTCTCGCCTTGAGTCACCTTGACTCTTCTCTTCACATCTCCTCTTCTTGATCTGGACTCCTTCCAGCAAATCCACCCCTTGTAGTTAAAACTGACCTAAAATAAGCCCACATCTGTTGCCAAAGAGATTGGCGAAGCTTACAAATGAGAAATGGAAGTAGATGTCCAAACACATAAAGGGTGGGAAATAAGCTTTCAGTTATAACCTTATGGTGAAAAGAAGAGCCTAGAGGAGGGGAAACAACAGGGGAGGAAAAAAAGAGAGAGGTGGTTCTAGCGCTTGAACACGGCTGCGAGAGAGACCGTAGAGCTGGTAAAGGCTGTCATCTCAGCAGACAGACGACAGATGAGTTAAGATTTTATTTTATGTATCAGTGTGCATGGTCTCAGGAGCCCCAGACCTCTGCATCACACACATATCCACTCCTTTTCAGCTCACTGCCCACCTGGCAAGCATGGAATATCCCTTAAACATCTCTCTTTGCAGTCTGTCCACACACTGCAGCTCAAGATTGGATTTTGGTTTTATTTGTTTTTGCCTTGCGTATCCACACGTAAGCCTGACAGTCAGCCAGCAGCAGTGGCTGTCACGTGTGTCTGTAGGGATGTTTTTCAGCTGCTTTCATTTGTAAAATCTAGTCCAAAACATTTCTGATACACGTGCACGACTTCCATCTATGTGACCCAGATAGCTTTTTGTTTTTCGGTCCCGCATCATACTTTTCAAAAAAGTAACTTTGTCTGTTTGCAATTATCTGTAACAAGAGCTGGGAAAGAGAGATTGAACCAAGGTGGCGACTACAGCAGAGCCCGAGCGCTCATGAGTCATATTGAGGAATTTGTGTTCAATTAAAGCAAAATATTATTCTAACAAGCCGATGCAACATATTTTCCACTGCACGCTTGCTTCCCAGTTTAGTGTTGGACCCTCAGACCTCAGACAGTCGGTGTTAACATTATGTTGTCCTTGCCGCAACTTACAGTGATTCAGTTCTTTGCCTGCATATACCACAGCTATTTTCAATGGGTTTTCAACTGTCAGCTCCTAGCCCTCAGGGTGACTTGGTAGTGGGAAAAGGACACTTTTGTCCTCAGAGTATAGATCAAATGGTTATTCATGAGCTGGCCTGTCGGTACAAATAACCTTGGTAAATACCCTGACCCACTTCATACTGCAAATGTAAAAGCTTGTATTTAAATTTCTAAAGCAGCAAAAGGTGCAAAATGGGAGTACTTGGCCTCATGTTCCTCATTCTCTATATATTTAAACGTAATTGTATTTTACAACCCTAGCTGTGATCCGGGTGTTCGCCATGACTCGCTGATTGACGTGTCCTGATTCTAATCAGCTATTTCAGCAGTGCCTGCTCCCTCTGAAAGGCACTCACACCCATATCTCAGCAAGTGTGAATCAATAAACTCATGCTTCCTTAAATATCAGTGGTCTACTGTAGACTAAGCCTCAGCTTCTGATATCATCAAGCACAGATGATGAGACTTCCCCAGACAAGTTATTTATAAAAAAAAAATCATTACAGGTACACGAGTATCAAACTTTGCTCACGTTACAAATTCGACATGATATCGACATTCAGCTTACATGTAAGATAAAAGCCGTGTTAAGAGTATGTAAAACTAGAGAGTGCAGTCCAAATACTCAGCAGCTCCACAGTCTTGCAGATTTTACTCACAGCACAGCCAAGAGAGTCACTGTGGACGCAGCACATTTGGGATTATTTCCCTTTTCTGTGTGCCAGGAAGGGTCAGGCCACAGGAAAGGCGCCGTGAGAAATTAGTTTCATTCGTAAAGGGATGTCTGCGATCCTAACAGATTGAACCGGCACTGCAACAATCAGCCCAGAGTCCTATCAGCGAGATCAGCCTGAGACTAGCAGCTCTGCCTCGCACTAATGCTGCAGAACTCTGAGGATTTTTGGTGATCTCTCCCTCTGACACACTTTCATGCATGACCTTGGCATATACCAGACCAGCTTCAGTGTATACATGCTGTATACTGGTGCTCACAAGAAAAGTGCACACTCTTTCTTTCATCTATCAAAGCCACAGTGCTGATAAAATCCATTTAATCCTTACCAGTAACCTTTCCTTTACTGCAGCTCTTTGTGTTGTACCAACTATGGTCAACCAGTGAGTGGTTTACCCTCTCTGCTGGTCCCAGACTCCTGGTGAGTGGCTCTGTATCAGTCCCAGTCATCCTACAGGGTTGCTATAGGTGCAGAACATAGGAAATCAATAAAGGCTCACATGAATCAGCATTCCTGGTCAGCAAGGCTTGGCCAGTGTGCAATATTACCTGCTGCCCCACCTCTCCATTATCTCCCTGCCCCAAACTAATGTCTGGCAATGAGTAGAAGGATCCAAAAACACAGACACATCTAATGAATTCTCAGTCTCTTTTCCCCATAGGCGCTTATTTGTTCAACACGCACAACTCTTTTTTTTTTCTTTTTTTCTTTTTTAAACCTAATCCAGTTCCAGGTAAATAGGGGCTGGAGAACAATTTTTGTATGAGTGATGGTCATTCACCAAACTACTTTACAGTGCTGTCCTTGGTGGGGTGGGAAACAAAAGTAAAAGGATGTCTGATAAGTGGTGACCTGGGAGGTGAGATGCTACCATCTAGTGGCCAAAATCTTCCTTGGAATGCCTGATCATGCATACAAACAACTGGCAGACATTTTTAAGCAGGATGTCATTCAGGTAGTATCATTACTGCTTACACATGCAGCTCGCTGTTCTCAGTTTGAATTGAACCCATAGAGGTGACTTTTTTAAGAAAAAAAATCTTTTGGAGGCACCTAGCTCCATCATCAGTCAGGCCTCAACGATAAGAACACGCTCCTGTTGAAACTTTGCCTTTCTAATGTCCGGAAATGTTGTTGTTGTTGTTGTTTACCCTCAGCTCTACCGGGCATCTGCTCTGTTTGAGACCATCCGCCATGAAGCACAGCACAGCACAGACTATAAACTCTCTCTGTTTGACCTGCAAACCTCCTGCTACCAGGCTCTCCAAAGGGTCCTCGTCAGCCTCGGTGAGCTAAAAAAAATTTCTCCTAAGCTCATGTCTTCATGCTATTAGATTTCAGCTTTACTTTTGCCTCCATGCACACACAACAGATTTACTACTTTAGCCTTTAATCAACATTGACTTCTAAACACCACAGGTCACCATGACGAGGCGTTGGCGGTGGCAGAGCGGGGTCGCACACGAGCCTTTGCTGATCTCTTAGTGGAGAGGCAGACAGGCCAGCAGGACTCAGATCCCTACACGCCTGTAACAGTGGAGCACATTTTGGACACTGTCAACAGCCAGAGGGCTTTGGTGCTATATTTCTCTATGGCTGCTGGCTACCTGTACAGCTGGCTGCTGGCTCCAGGAGCAGGTAAAGTTCGACTCTGATCATGCTGAAATGCTCCCATTACTTCCTGTTGTTGTTGCCTCATTTACCATATCATTTTCTGTGACATCATGAGCATTTAATTTAAATACATGCAAAGGGATGTCCACTTCAGTCTATTCTGATAATCATCCTTAAACACAGTTTAAAGCAAAACAGCTGCAGATAAATGCATACATGTGTGCTCGCTTGTTCAAATCAAAGTAGACAAAAGGCCTAAAGCCAAGAGGTTTGTTTTCAGCTGTCAGGGCAGGAAGTCCAGCTTTGACACCAAGTGGCAGTGCCACCTGCCACTCCACAGCTAATACGTGCCCCCTGCCTTGCTTTTCACCCCTGAAATTATCTGCAAGTGAACCATGCTAATTAATAGTGACACAGATCAAGACACAGCCAAAGAACACAGAGAACATCTTCCAAAATATCATATCAGCATGAAAAAGCTTTGCTGTTATACTAGGTCAAAATATAATCTCTCTATTTCAATTCAATCTTTTGTTTCTGTTTCTTTCCTTGCTTTTCTGTCTTTCTTCTATTGTGTCATTGCATACCATTGACAAAACGGGTGTATTTCTTTATCTCTGCCTCTTTTGAGGCAGCCCACACACGTAAGCTTACTATGACTGGTGAAATTCCAGCTTCACAAAGAGAAGAAACAAAGCCGTTGACTATAATACATATCACATGACTCCCATTGCTGCCTTGCTGGTAGCTGTACTTTGGCCACCTTTTGCTCTCTGCTATAAAGAGAGGAAATGAGAGGCACGACTTGCACACCCATGCCGGAGGGCCACAACATTTGATCAAAACCAGCTCCCAGGCAACCAGATGAACTTGACCCCCCAGCACTAGTATCACAAGCAGGAGGAAGACAACAGGGACAGCAGCGTAGATCTTCAAAGCGTTGAATGTCGCCTCAGGCTAAGAGGGAGCCACTTGCTCACTAATCGCCTGTCTGTCACTTCCTGGCATTCCTTGGCATCCAGCTGGTGCTCAAACATGGCCAACTCTAGAATGCAGTCAATAAAAAGGGTTACTAAAACCATGATTACTTAATTTGGGTGAATTTTGCAGCATTCAAACCTGAGTGCGCAGCTGCAAGCAAGTGGTGCACATATACCATCCATTCAGACACATCTAATATTAAACTTGCACAAGACAACATGGACTTATACGGCAGTGACACACCCACAAACACACACATAGAGTCTGTACTCCTGCACAGAGACTCCTCTGGCAGGAAGCAGATGGCACAGGCAGCGTACTCTTATCTTTTATTGAATATTGTTTGTTTCATTCATTTAGCTCCACAGATGCACTGCTCTGTGTAGCCATACTCACAGCCCTCTACTGAAATGATCCAATATTCCCAGTTGTGAGAAAGTAATAGAAATATATTAGGCGAAAATGTTTGAAAATTGTTGCATTTACTTCCCCTTCATAAACATTTTAAAGGTGGTACAGAAGATGTTTGTGGCAATTCAGAAAGCAGTGACTATTTTTTAATAAAGCGCATGCACAAGACCAGCCTACTTGAGTCACAGCTCCCTCCCTGGCCACACTTTTAAGACAGCGTTAGCTATTAACAAACATGATTGAGTGATTGACGGGCCAATAGACAAACAAAACACGCGATGAGAGCAAAAATGATTGGCTGATGTTTTTTTAAGTCCAGTTACTTTCCCAGCTGATGTATATTATATTTATATTTTCAAAGCTTTTAATAAATCATACCTTTTGGGTCAATGAACCCAATTTCATGGAATATTGCAAAAATTATTAAAAGAAACATCTTCTTTTAAAAAAAAACAAAAAAAAAACATCTATAACACCTTTAAAGCAGCCAGTCATGTTTGCCCTCGCTTTTCTTTTCTCCACAGGCATCCTGAAGTTTCACGAGGTGTACCTGGGTGAGGGTGTGTCAGACGTAGGGTCAGACTTCCAGGAAGGAGGTGGTGGTGGAGTGATCAGTGGCTCATCGCTGGAGCAGCACATCGGCAGTGCCCGGGAAGCTCTGGGAGTAGAGTCTTACTACAGCAGGTGAAATATGGACATCATAATATTATATTATACCATACCCATGTTATCATATTCTCTATAGATCATTTAGTGAATTATGTAGTATATAAAATGTCAATGCAGTACTTTAATTCTACATTGCTATTTTTTTTCTTGAAAGCAGGAATTTGAAAAAAATGTTTTGGCATGAATTGTATTGTTTGGAACTCAATGAACAGAGTGCAGACCTCATAGGCTAATGTGCTCCTTATGAAGCCTTTGCTAACCAGCCATCAGTCGGAAGTGTAGAAACAATATGTTTTATCATCAACGCTGTGGCCCAAACCAAACTGAGGAGTTATTTTATGATGCATCTGTGTGTAAAGAGCATTATTCTGCCCCATTGCACAGTGGGATGACAGGCCTCCACCACCTACCGAAAGCAGTCTACTCTTTTCTTAGTGGAAATAAATGAGACGGAATAATAGCTTTTTGCCTCACTTGAGATGTTGAATCCACCTGACAAACAGCAGACCTGAAGTAACGGAAAAGAGAAAGAGGTTTACTGACAGTATCAGAAAAAAGGGAGAATGTTGAGAAGCAGTGATAAAATCAATGGGGAATTGTCAAAGAAACGGAGGCTGTTGAATAGAGACTTAACAGACAACAGGAGATGAGGCTAAAGGGAAGATGTAGCGAGATGTGTCGAAGTTAAAAATCACCCACTGACATAAGTTGTTCGGCACTGCTTTTGACGTTTTTGTCTAGTTGGCGTTTGATCCATAGTGCCCAGCTGGTCCGCCCAGTGCCAGTCTCCTCCGCCCTGGCAGCTCGGCCCTCCTGCCCCATTACCAGCTCATTTACTACTCCAATGGGAAGTTGCATACACACCACTGCGCCTGGATGGGCACAATATGGCACCACTTACCAGCCCATTCACTATCTGGAGTGCAGACAAAGGGAGACAGCACTCTGAAATGAGTGGAGGCAAAATGAATGGGATGGAGGAAAATGGGGAGAGCACACTGGCATAAAAGAAAGGATAATAAAGGAAGTGGAAAGAGCTGAATTTTGACCATAAATCTAGGTGTTGATGATGAAACCCTGTATTCCTCATCCAACATGTCTCCCATAGGTACAGCCGTGTGTGCTCTACATCTCAGGAGAATCTATCCTAAATTAGCTTGAAACAGTAAGGATTTTACAAGGTTACTGGGTCAGCACAGGATGATGAGAGATGCTGTTGAGGTTATAAAAGACAGAGTTTTCCCTCTGCAGCTTTGAGAGCAAGAAGCTGACATTCTGCTAGAGCTAACTTGATATGGTCATGCCAGAGAAAGGGTTCAGGCACGAAGCAGAGATGTGGGAGAGTGGTGGCGAGTAAATGTGGGATGGGGGTGGTTGACTCCCCCTGGACTAGATCAGTATTACCAGCATTATAATGAAAGGATTTAACTATGCTTATCATCAGGGTCTGAGCTCCAGCCTGGGAAATTAGGCCAAGTGCGTGGGTTGAATAGCGTGTATTTATGGCAGATCTTGAGTGCGTGGAGTTGATTTATCTGCAGAGAAACAATGTTAGTCTCTGAATTCTGCACTATGCTCAAGTGCCCCTTTGTTGCCAACATTTCTATGACTGCAGATGCCTCTAACTCTGTCTCTTTCTGTGCCTGTCAGAGGGTATTCCAGCAGTGAGACAGAAAGCGAGGCAGGAGATTTGTTGGACCAACAATTTGAGGAGCTCAACAACAAGCTTAACTCAGTCACCGATCCAACAGGCTTCCTGCGAATGGTGTCGAGAAATAACCTGTTCAACAGGTAGGGGATTGTTTCACATCACCTGATTCTTCCTGCATTCATGATGAGAGACTGTCTTAATCACTAAATGCTACTTAGACCCATTTTTCCTTAAAAAAGGGAGATTAAAAATATCTGCTTGGGTAAGGAGATTCGTGGGTATTGTGCCTCATCTGTGAAAGGACTCTTTCCTTCATTGTTTCGCCAGCGCAGAGGCAGCATGTGAATCCTCCTTATTAAATAGAATGAGTAGAGCCAAGCTGCTAAAGCCCTTATCAACCCTCTTCTCTGATGGAGCTTTCTCTGTGTGGATGTGTTCATGTGTGTGCACACACTTGTGTGTATGTATGTCTTTTAGCCAGACACTTACATGAGTGTTTGCTCTGTCTGTTTGTTGTGCAGATTTATGAGATTTCTGCGAGACTGTCAGCAGCCCGTACTGAGTGTTATTTATTGACTCTGTGCAAAGTATTGATGTACATGGTGCTGATTTGCAATGTATACCAATTGAAAGTGTGCATGTGTGTGCATGCATGTGTGTCTGGGTCATATTTCCCTGTCCTCGTCCACAGTTGAGCTGCTCTTTGATGAGAGGGTAATTCCAGCTTTAATTGAGTCTCTGTGCTCATTAAGCCCCTTTAATGGGCTGCCGGTAATAATCCGCTCATTCTTTTGGGCCTCAAAAAACTCTGAATTTAAAGCTGCACATGCTTATAGGCCTGTCGTCTGTCACAATACTGAAGCCAGAGAAAATGAAGAAAACCTCATTGTCATTTCACAACCTACATTTTGAGGTTTGGTGTCAGACAATGAGCAGTATGTGCTTTTCAGGGACTTTATTTAACTTCACTCTCTGCTGACGTTTTTAACTTAACGTGTTAAGATTTAGTATTAGTATTCATTACAGTTGCTGAATATGAACTCCATAGCTTTGCCAGAGTTACGTGGAATTGAATGAAAGGATAAGGATAAAATAAAACCTAGATTAATTAACATTTTAAACCGAATGGATTCAGGACCAGTATACTAAGCATTAAAAAGAATCTGTCAGCTGCCCTGTTATAACACTAATCTTCAGAGGAGCTCTAACGGATTACTATGGGAAGGTAATGATGAAAGTCTCTGTTTAATCCTATCAGCGTGTAACTGAATAAGTCATTATGTGCAATCATCACATAATGAGATTGTTTGATGATCTTGATGAAATCGTCAGTAAAGAAGCAGTAAACACTGATAAAACAGGACGCCTGCTTTAACAAGTGTCAAATGCCCTATAAGTTAAGCAAAAGCTTGTTATTTCACTCAGGCGGTATGAAAAGAGGTCGACTTGCTTGCTATTGTTTAGCTCTCAGATCACTCTGAAGGACCTGTCTTTCAGTGTCCAAACGAGGCAGCCACTGAATGCAGTCTTTTCCTTCAGCCCCACTGCTCTCAAGTCTTTTCTATTCACTGTTTCCCTCTACACTTGACTCTCACCTTCTCTTGGTTTATTCCTTGCCTCCTCTCCCATTCCTCTTGTCAGGCTAACAAACGATTGTTTTGCTTTCCCATGGAGGCTCATGCCAAGACCTCGGAGAGAGACAGAGTGTTGAGAGGCTGGAGGGAAGCCTGTGGCCTGGGGCTACCAGAAGGGCAGGATAGATGTCTGTTGGCTAGTGTCCGGAAGAAACTCTGGCTGGTGGAGCAGATGGAGTGCAGTGACAAGTGTAGGCATAAAGCTTTGGCCCACAGGGCCAAGAAAAAGCCTTCCAACCCTGGGGCAACCATTAGCACAGTTCTCAGTATGCTGGGTGTCCCTGCCTGAGCAGAGAGCTGTCACTTCCATCACACAGCAAGCCTGCTTCAAAAGAGACTGGACTGTTAACTTGTTTTGGTTTGTTTAAGATACTCAAGATACTGCTGGGTACTCATTGGCTGTGAATTGGAAGCATACACAAAAACATCTTACATTACTGGATTCCATGATTTTTTTTTATCATATATTGAAAAAATAAATCATTAAAAAGGGATGAGTTTTAATTCTTCCTCCTCCTATTTTATTAAAATGATTTATTTTCAGTCTTCTATCAGTGTCGCAGTCCAATACCACCATCTAGTGGAGTGCTATATATTAGTATCATTAGCTGTTTTCTTTTATAATGACCTGTTTATGTATCATCACAATAGAAATCTAGGATGACCTGACTTTATCTGATTCAAAATTAGTTCAACTTGGATCTGGGAAGAAAAACTTCAGGAGAAGAGAGCTCCTTCAGTATTTCAGTGCTCATTTCCGTACTCCAGACGCATATCTACATGTACACAGCAAGAACAAAGCTGGTCTAAACTGTATAGCCTAAATAAAAGAGTCTTCATTAGTGATGAGTGTTGGCCAGTTGACATGGCAATGTAGCTTTTCTTATTTGAACATTTTAGTTTCAGAACAGACAGAAATATTTAACAAAACAAAACTTTTTTTTATTGCAGGTAGGATTATCATATTTTTTTACTTTTAAAAAAAGAAGAAAAATATAGCTTATTGTAAATGCAGTGCTATGCAGATTACTGTAATTTGCCTTGATATCCAAAAAGTAAACTATTTATTTTGTGTTGTGTCTTTGCAGGAGCTGTCAGAGTATGACCAGTCTGTTCAGTAACACCATGTCTCCTGCCAAAGATGGTAACTCTTCCCTGCCTCGTCGCTCCAGCAACCTTGGAAAACCTCCACTACGAGCACTTTATGATTTGCTCATTGCGCCTATGGAAGGGGTGAGTGCTACCTCTGTGAGTCATTTCTGGCCTGCGTATGTGGTTATATTAAATTAAGAAGATAAGAGAAGCCTTTTTTTGGGCATGAACAGAAACTAGAAGCAGCACATGTTGTCATTTGTTCAGCATTTGTGAATGTAATACTAACCCTTTTGTCTGACAGGGCCTGATGCACTCCAGCGGTCCTGTTGGCAGACACAGACAACTGGTGATGGTGCTGGAGGGAGAGCTGTATCTCATCCCCTTTGCTTTGCTAAAGGGAAGCTCCTCTAATGAATACCTGTACGAGCGATTTAGCCTCATTGCTGTGCCCTCCATCCATGGCCTTGGATCCAATGCAAAGGTTTAACTTCTCTTTCTGATTGCATAAAGTCATACTACACTAATTTGGGATAATTAGTTGTGTTTTTTTTTTTTTTACATCTTGTGACTAATTAATAAATGAACCATTGTCTTTGAACTGATGTGCTTGATTGTAAAATGTAAAAAAAAAAAAGATTGTAAAATATATATTGCTGTGCTCTTAGACTCACTCTCGGCGACCTGGACCAGCACCATGTGGTGGTGTCTCCATGGCAGCAGTGGTGGGAAATCCTAGACTGCCCTCACCTGTAATGGACCGCTGGTTGTGGGGACCAATGCCCTCCGCTGAGGAGGAAGCTCTGATGGTTGCCGAGCTCCTGGGATGTCAACCTCTGGCCGGTTCTTCTGCCACCAAGGAGAGGGTGATGAGTGCCCTCACACAGGCTGAATGTGCCCACTTTGCCACTCACATTTCCTGGAAACTAGCAGCTTTGGTTCTCACCCCAAACCTTGAGGGTGTGCCTGGAGGGGCGAGTGCCAGTGTGGGCGTGGGAACTGTGGGCAGAGGTACCGGTGGGAGAAGGGGCAGCAGTGGGAGAGGCAGGAAGGGCTCCATCGGAAGTGGTTACACTATCCCAGAGTCTCTCCACATGCAGGACGACAGCAGCGATGTGGAAAGTATCTGTGACAGTCCACCCCTTCAGGAGTTCCTGCTCACAGCTGCAGACATATTAGACCTGAGGTTGCCTGTCAAGCTAGTGGTGCTGGGGTAGGTTGAGAAATTGAAATATTATATTTGATTTTCTTATTTAAATTTTTTGTTCGGTAAATGGACTGTTTTATGAAATCAAAGTAATTAAATAGGATTCCCAGTTCAGTGTTAGGACATCAAAATTGGTCTATAACTTTAAAGAATAACATTGTAATGTTACTTACTGTATGAGAACAGGATATACTGGGTTTTAAACCAAAATCTAACACTACTTTAGATGCTGAACTTTTAACTATTTATAGATTTTAAATTCATGTATCCCTGTACCTTATGTGTATCTGTGGTAGGTCCTACCAAGAGTCCAGCAGCAAGGTCACAGCAGATGGTGTTGTGGGATTGACCAGAGCCTTCCTGGCTGCTGGTGCCCAGTGTGTTCTTGTGTCCTTGTGGCCTGTCCCTGTTGCAGCCTCCAAGGTTTTTGTCCATGCCTTCTATTCTGCCCTGCTCAATGGGACCAAGGCTAGTGCAGCACTGGCAGATGCCATGAAAACTGTCCAGAGCAGCAAACAGTACTCACATCCCTCCAACTGGGCAGGTTAGAGATGTCATACATTTGTGCATGGATTACACATTAGCATGCTGAAATGATAATCTTGTAATGAGTCGTTTTACTGCATCCAGGATACATGCTGATTGGCAATGATGTGAAGCTGAACAGCCCATCCTCCCTAATTGGCCAAGCTTTGGCTGAGATTCTGCAGTACCCAGATCGGGCTCGTGATGCTCTGAGAGTTTTACTTCATCTGGTGAGACATGGACACACACATAGATCTATACCAAACATCCCATCTGAGGACACTCAGACATACTGATGCATCACTGCTCATTCCCTTCGCAGGTGGAGAAGTCTCTTCAGAGGATACAGAATGGACAGCGTAACTCCATGTATACATCCCAGCAAAGTGTGGAGAACAAAGTGGGGGGAGTTCCTGGCTGGCAGGCCCTCCTGACAGCAGTGGGCTTCCGTCTGGACTCCGCAGGCCCTGGTATCCCTGCTGCAGTCTTCTTTCCTACTTCTGACCCAGGAGACAGGCTCCAGCAGTGCAGCACTACTTTACAATCACTATTGGGTACGATGAGAGAAAAAAATGGATCACACTTTTCACTTTTTGTTAATATCAGTGTTTTCAATTCATGATTTATTTACATAAAACATTTTAACTAAGTGAAGAGCATCTACTTTCTAAACATTAATTCTCCCTGTTACCTTTATCTATTTATATAAACATGTTCAAGGTCCTCTGCAAGTATGTTTTAGATAGAGTTAAGGACTCTATGTAGGGTTTCTTGTTATTCTTGTAAATTAAAATGCCATTTTACATCTGTGGCTGTATATTTAGGG
>JAPMNP010719181.1:0-11524 GCA_029874935.1 Atherina boyeri | reverse complement strand
CGCAGGTGGACCGAACCGAGCAGGCCGAACCGAAACGGTTCAATACATTCCTGTGAACCGTTACACCCCTAGTAACACAAGACGGGGGGGACTGATCAGAAGCCATGTTACTGGCAAGAAACATGCAAGACTTCCAAGCCCTTCATGTAAAAAGTGCTTACAGTATGCTAATCCTTTCCTTGCTTCCGTTATCTTGTTTGTCCATTTCTCTCAGTTCCCCTCCCCGGAGTGGGACACGGTGACTCCAGAAGCAAAGAACCTGATCAACCAGATGTTGACCATCAACCCAGCCAAGAGAATCACTGCTGAACAAGCCCTCAAACACCCATGGGTCTGTGTAAGTATTCACCCACTCACCCAAACCAGCTACGAGAACATCTGGTTTCAGACACTACAGGGAAGTACAGCTGAGGATTAAGCCATCGTATACTATGACCATACTATAGCCTTCAAGTAGCTACAAATTATCAGAGAATATTCTTTAAACATTGTTTTTATATTTGTTAATGTGTTTTGGATGTGTCCTCTCTCAGCACCGTTCTACAGTGGCGTCCATGATGCACAGACAGGAAACTGTTGAATGTCTCCGCAAGTTCAATGCTCGCCGAAAACTCAAGGTAGCCATCCTTTATTTTAATATACCACCTTTCTTTTTTTAGTGTCCTCTTTGGTTTATGAGACTTCAGATTTTATTCATGATTAAACTAAATTAATTTGGTAAATCTCTTTTTAACATTTTGTAACAGAACTTATTATGTCTGTTTGCAACGCCATGTATATGCTATATCCTGTATTATCCCTTAATAATGGCATTATTGTTGTAAAGAAAAATGTTTCTTATGAACAGTCTTGTATTCTACAAATATTAGAAATTTGCTGCACAAATTTATCTGTAATCATGGATCTGAATTTGGTCCATCTGTGACTTCTAATTCACTGTTCAGACAGTCTTATTACTTTGACTCGACACTTTTTATTTTTGATTATTGGACGTGAATTCTTGGCTCAGATGAGAACCTAATAAACTTTTTGTCGGGATCCAGAAGGTCTGGCATGAACTTGGTAAAGCCATGACTACAATGCGGCTGACATTGGAAGACATTGTTTACAGTATAATCCGTAATTGGAAGATTATTGATCTTAAAATCATTTGATGTTTAGATGACATTGCCCGCTTCTGTTATATACTGTATCATATGAAATTTACATCCCTACAGATCCACATTTTAAGAGGTTGTTGAACATTAACACACCCAGCCCCCTCTGCAGCAGCAGTGGAGCGAATAATCATTTAATTTATTGGGAGTTTAACACCATTAGTTGACCAGCCGCCCCCATGTTGGGCTTACACTGTCCTGTGGTAATGAAAATACCAGGCTTTTGAATTAACTTCCCTTAGGGACTACATGTTAAATCTCAAAAAGAACAATGTAGCATTAACAATGGGGAAACTGTCAAACATTAAAAGTTGTATTTCGTCTTTGGTCTTACCAAATTTAGACTAGGGATGGGACTTTTTGTCGACAAAATGACCGACATTCGACACTTGCTCCCCTCGACAAAAAAAATAGTGTTGACATGTCGAGGGGGCGGTGCTTGTGGGATTTCCAAATTGCATTTTTTGGGCTTTTAATTTATTACATTTCCTATTCAAATACACATCATGAAGTGCCACTTTTACCATAATAGAATAAAACATTTCAAATAAAACAAATCCAATTTTTCTTAATGGGATCGCCACTTGACCCTCATTTAACTTCACACGTGACAGGAGCGTGTGCGTGTGACAGGCGACAGTCAACATGGCGAAAACAAGAGCAAGGTGTGGCAGAGTTTTATCAAAGTTAATGATAAGGTAGTGAGGTGCAAAATATTAAGATCACGCTACGTATGAGGTGCGCACCACACGCCAACTCCTGGTGCTCATCTGAGGAACTCCCCGGAAAGGTTATGTGCACCCCTGAGCATGGAGCCTTCAGAGTGCAAAAGATGGACAGTCACCACGCAGAGAGTGATAAGCATGTTCATATAAAGTGTTTATTATTTAATTTGAAAAAATAAAAAAAGGCCGACAATTCAACAAAAAGTCGACACCTGGGCCTCGACAATCGATTTCCCAAATCCTGTGTCGTTCCCATCCCTAATTTAAACTGAGTCAAGGTAGTTTGAGAGTCTACTTATACATTGTGATAAGCATAATTTCTTCCTCTACATGAGGCCGTTTGAAACATTTGGAGTGAAAAGCAGCTCTAGTTGCTGTAGTTTGCATTCACAGCTATACATGCAAACTAATAGATCAAGTAACAGCTGTTCTGTTTCTTCACATCATTTAAATTCATTTGCATAGAAGAATGCGTAATGGGACTTGGAGATGTGAAAACCTGCTGTTACTGTTTGTGAATCTTCCTACTGATGATTGTATTTAACTACTTAAAAAGACAAAATTCCTGATTTTTACAAGATGCTGAAAGTTAGATATGTTGTCCCAGTAGAAATGAAGATAAGTTGAAATCCTGTTAAATAAGAGTCTGTGTACTCCTTATAACTCCCTCACTTCTCTTCACTCCTCCTCCAGGGAGCCATTCTCACCACCATGCTGGTGTCCAGAAACTTCTCAGGTGGGTGTGCCCTTCGCCCTAAGCCTCCCACGCAGCACATGCAGAGTGAGAGGAGAAAGGAGAGTGGATAGAGTCCTCTGCACTTCTTTTAACCCCCTCACTATACGCACACTCACCCACTCGTCCTCAAAATAACAATGTGTTTTTGTGTGTGCATAGAGGTTTGCTTGCTTTCAACATTAAAACAGATCTGAAATGTGAAGTTATTCTGTGTTACAGTAGAAATAATGTATTGATGGATTATTATGGGTGCATTGCATCCTGACGTTTGTTAGGCCAGAATGTTAAATGTGAGTGCCAGTTATGTCCTTGTCCAATGCTAATGTATCTCTCCTTGTGTGCGTGTGTGTGTGTGTGTGTGTGTGTGTCTGTTTGTGTATGTGTCCCTCTTTTCTGCTGCCTATGGAGTGTTTGCATGTTTGAGAAAAGGAAGTCTAGATTTTTATTAGATTTGTATGTTTTGGGCAAGTGTGGTTTCATATTCAGGTGATCCCTAAGATTGTCCTTTTTTTTTTTTGTCTTTTTTTTCTTTAACTCTCAGTCTGCTGAGAGTGACTTGTTATCGCAGAGGCCTTGTTCTCAGCCTCAAAGTAATAGGTCAGTCGATGGCTAACGATTTCAACCCTGGGCCTAGGGATCCACAGGGATGCACATTTTTTGCTGTAGCTCATTTCTATTAATGCCTTGGTTGTGTGTGAGCTGTGGCCAGCATTCCCGGTAGCTTTCTAGGCCCGCGACTGAACATCGTGAGATAGACCTGACTGTTTTGTATAGCCCCTCCCAACTGTAGCATTTCTGTCCAATAGTGGGCCGGCAGCATACCAACTCTGCTGCTGCCGCCTCCTCCACGGCCTCACTGGCTCAGGAAGGTACGTCCCAGAGACACGCCCATCCACTTCCTCTCTACACACACAGCTACATCCTTGATCCATAGTGCAGGGTGGGCCATCATCACCATCCCCAAACACCAGCATGCAGCCTCTGCCAGCATCCTCATCAACATTCAGATACATTTATGCATGAATACTTACACAGGTTTTGCTTTTAAAGGGTAACTTGGATGTGTTTTTGCTGTACAGCAAAGGCAATATATTTTCTATGTGCAATCATATACATCAGTATCACTAAATGGCAATCGATTTAGTTCAACAAGCACTCCAAAATCCTTTTTACATTCACACCTCACAGCCACTCAGCTGCGACCTCATAACCCCCCATTACATTCTCCAAATTAGTTTAGTTGTCACTTATAGTAAGCTCCATCCTGCCTTTCAGCCGACCCCTTGTGCCCCTGTGTTCTCCCCCAGCCAGCTTACGAGGCTGTGCACAGGGTGGACTGGGCAGGGGATGAGGAGGGGCATGTGTCCTGGGGGCGGGAACTGACACTGCAGGGGACCGGCAAGAGCTGGGTTGGCGTGCTGCCATCGTCAGACCTGGGTCTGGTGGGGCAAAGGATAAGAGGCAGATGCTGAGGAGCTGGGGGAGAGACTTGGACTGAGACGGGGGATGCGATTGCTGCTAGCGGTGATGCTACACAAGCCGTCACGGTTACGCAGCCATCCTGATGACTCTCGTGAGATTAAAAGCATCCCACGTCTCATTCTCCCCCTGCCCCCGCTCAGGGCCTTGTTTCAGTACTTTCAGAAAAGTTCCCAGTGTAGGCAGGGATGCCACAAGACACATAATGGTTTCTGTTTTGAAAGTACTAAAACTTGGCTCATCTCTCATCCTGCCGAGTGGAGACTGGGGGGTGAAGGTTGGCGATTCCAATGGTGGCTCCATGGATTGAGTACATGACAAACAAAACAGTGTAGAGCAGACTGGATTCTCCATCACATTTCTTGACAAGAAAATCTTCTTTGCTCTGCAGTGTTTATACGTTTCTCCACAGGGTCAGAGTCTAGACAGAAAAAAAGGTAAAATGTTAGCGTGGAGGGACCAACAGGGAGGCAGGTGTTACTCTTAGAATGTGTGATTGGTGTGCTGAGATTCGGGGTGTTTGTGGTACTTTGATTTGTCAGCTGAAGCCCTCTGAATGTGGGCTTCCTCACTGAGACTGGACCAAGTTGCCTGTTTGTAAGTTTCTGTTATTAACATGTGTGGTATTATCACTCCAGATCAGACTCATCTCTCCTTCCTTTAATCATTTAGGCCTTTTTTTTATGTATTTTTGTTTTGTTAAGTGTGAGGGTTTGACTCTCTGATGTCACTCATTACTGCATAATCCAATTACTCCATTCTTAGACTGCTTCCTTGCACTTCTTTAAGTATGGCCAAGGCAAGGTTTGCAGTTTGCTCATGATGTTTCCTTGAATGGCATTGTAGTAAAATCTGAAAGGTGTGTGTGTTTCTATGTATCGAGAAAGTTTTTGTTTTTTTGCCTTGCTGCCTTTCGCATGCGAGTGTCCTGTGTGGTTTAAATCCTACAAAATGTTCTCTGAAGATGCCCCTTCAGATGCTTTTTAAAACTGCTATCCCTGCTCATTGCAGTCAGTTTTGCTCGAGTGGCGCAGTCTTCCTGCAGTCGGTCATCTTGACTTCACTCACCGGGAGGCCATGTTTAGAGAGCATATGAATGAGGCTGTCACGTGCTGTTTGGTAGAAATTACAGCCAAATGAAGAGCAGATGTTTGTACTCAAATCAATCAGCTCTCCTTTTCCTGGTTTTGGAATGAATTATTTTCTTTTATTGTACATATTTTTCTCTTTGGATGCTGCATGGCCAGGACAAGACAGAAGCTGCATATCAGCTAAGATTAAGGAGCATGAGTTGTTACTTGATATTGTTTGCTACTGTAAATGCTGTGCCCCTTATCTCTACTCTCTTGTAGTGAAATTCTAAGCCCTCTCTTCCTACAACCCTCCCCCCCTCTACCCCTCTTTCCTTCTCCCATTTCTCATTGGAAGGTAAGGAACACAAGATAAGACTTTTGGAAGCCGTGTGTGTCAGTAGAAAACAAGAGAAAAAGGAATCAAGAGAGAGTTGAGAGCTTTAGACTGAGGGGAAACTGACTGGAGCCCTTAAAGGAAATCAATGATTTACATTAACCTAGCTCATCACCGTCAATCCTGGCGGCAGTTTGATTCTGACCATCACTCTCTTTCTAGATCTGCTGGGGTCTTCCAGACAGGAAATGGACTAAGGAAGTTTACTTTGCTCTCAGGTTTCTCTTTTATCCCCTGAAGGCAGTGAATGGATTAAGATGTGAATGGGTTTTGCAAAGTGTAGCAACCGGTTCAGCCGGGAGACAATTGCACAAGAAATCCATTACATGCATGTTACTCTGTGGAAACATCTATGCTTACTTTGTCACAAAGGCAGAATTAATGTGGTTTCATAGATAGAACAAATTGTGGATCCAGGTTTAAGTAGAAACCAAGGTCGGGGTAGGTTGCTGCAGAGTATCTTAACTGTAAAACTCAATTTTGTACCTGTTTCTCTCCCTTTCTATCCTCTGTATTTTCACAGCATGCAAAAGTTTGCTCAACAAGAAGTCTGATTCTGCTAAGGTAAGGTTGACTCATCACCTCTCCGCCTTATTTCTCTCTGTCCATTTATCCCCCTTTTTCTATTCCGTTTACCTCACTTGCCTCACAGTTTTCTCTTTATTTCAAATAATGCAGTTTTCATTCTAAACAATTTTGTTTTTTCAGGGGTCTTTTGGTCAGGCTACCTGTATATTTCTGTGCCTTATTTGTGGGTTTCTTAACTTTCTGTGGCATGTTTTAGACCCCAGAATTCCCGTAGTCCCTCCACAAGTTGGAGAAACTCTTTTTCTAACTTCTTTGTCTTCCAGTTCCAGTCAGTTCTTCTTTTTGGTTGTTTTATCCTTTTACTTTAAGTCTGTGTCAGTCAGATGTCTGCTGCTCACTTTCCGAGCAGCCTCCTATCAGCCTCTGCTCTCTCCTCCTCCCGCCTCCCTGTCTGTCTTCTCTGCCCCAGGGGTCTCTCTGTGCAGTTAAGTGGCACAGGCATAGAGAGTTAGTGAGGCAGTAAAAAGGATGATCTAGAGGCCATTCTGTGGCACTCACCCTCTCATTTATCCTGTTAGCTCTCAACAGCCCGGGAGCCTCGACCAACATTAGCCCCATTCCCGAAAAGGCGTGTAATTCGAATGCATCTGTGTGTATGTTTGTGTAGCTTTTGTGTTCACTTTGAGTGTTTGCGTTCTCATCCCAGCCTTCTACCAACAACAGTAAGAACAGTATAGTGAGCGCCATCAATGCCCTGAAAGACACCAACATGGCAACCAACGCCCAGATGGTACAGTAGGCCGCCGCAGTGTCAGTTCCCGCCTCTTAGCTTCCCCACACCTCCAAGTTGTTGCATAGTAGCCCGATGTGCCTCATCCTCCGTCATCATAGCTGCTTTTCATCTTTCATCTACCATCCAGGAGGTGTTGCACTGTATCATTCCCTTTACCAGCAGAACCATCTGCTGGCTATTTTACCCCCCCTTCCCATAAGGTGCACATGTGTCCCTGAGTTGTACGCCTAGCACTTAAGACACTTTTTGGAAATTATTAAAATAATCTCGAGTCTCAGGCTGTACATGTGCACCTGTGTAGAATTTTAAGAAGCATGAACTTGTTGGTTGGACTATATCCCTCTGAAGTTGCACAGACAGCTGTAAAGTTCTTCTTTAGACAACTAAGACTGTTGGTATTAAGAAGTACTCAGTCTTATAATGTAATGACCCCTGTTTTTTATATCTGCATGCAGTCCTAAACACCCCATACATAACCTGCCCTGCTTTTATCTTTTTACCATCTTAACATCTTTCTTTGTCATCTCAAGTTTTTCTTGCTCTAACCTGTTTATTTTCATTAGCATCCCCACTGACATCCTGACCATACTGCCAAACTTAATCACGCGCTTTCATCCAATTTAGCATGTTTTGGTTTCATGGTGTTTTCTAGCATGCATTGAATTACATTCTGTAGTGTTGTGTTTGGATTACAGTTTGCTTTGGAAGTGCTTCTCAGCTGGTGCTGCAGGCCCCGAAAACCACGACTCTGCTTTTTTCTTTTTTTTCTTCCTTTTTTGGAAGTTGTGGTTCCATGTGGTTGCTGGGGTTTTTAAATGCAACCTGGGTTTTGATGATCATTTTCAGGCACTTTCTGATGTTTTAGTCCAATAGACTATAAATCTATTTATCCAGGAAATCACATTGTTGGATAATCAAAATCAGAATTAAACATGGATTAATCTCCTGGCCCAAACCCAGACACACTTTTGACAATTAAAGGGACACAACTGCTGCTAAGACCAGGCTGTGTGAAGCTGTGGGCCTGGTTAAAATCCAGTTGAGAGGTGCTGTTTCAGGATGGAAATGTCTCAGACTGACTCTTCTGTTCTACATTGCAGGAGTCTCAGAGCACAGTGGTGCACAACCCTCCAGATGGAGTCAAGGTGAGATTTTTGTGTTTTGTTCTGTCTGAAGGTCCTACGGTAGACCCAGAATATTGGGCAACTCTGTCAAACTCTGCTCTAGATCTTGTCTGTGTCCGTTTCAGTATGTTTCTGTTCCTCCCTCTGCACCTTAGGGATCAACGGAGAGCAACGCCACTAACGACGAGGAGGAAATGAAAGGTAGGAAAGGTACTCAAGTGTTTTATTCCCTTTTTCCTGCTCTTATCCGCTCTCTCTTTCTGTCTCCCATCAGTGAAGTGTGTGTATTTGACTGTTGTGATTGTTCAGGCGTGCTGAGATACAACACGTGTCTCTCACACTTTTGACTGTGCGCCTGTCGTGTGTGTATGTATGTGCGTTTGTATTTATTGTGTGTCTGGCTGCATTTTGTGTGTGTGTTCTAGCGGACAGTTCGGCGCTGAGTCAGAGCAGCGTAACAGAGGAGATGCCCCCACTTCTGCCCTCACCTCAAAGCTCACCTGCCAGTAAGTCTATCCATGGCAACCAGAAACTGTACGGTCGCCCCTGGCAAGGACCTAATACCCCCNCCCATCCCCCCTACTCTCACCTTGGCTTCTTGTGGTCACTGCAAACTGCAAATGACGTTTTACATCTTTGAGCTCCCCCTTCACTGTGATCCACCAAGCTGTTATTTTTTTAGGGTTCCCACTGGTTTTGGATTTGTGTGATTTAGTTTGTTTTAAATTTTTTTCATTTTTGTTTTTTTTCCTTTCTACACTAGATTCAGGGAAATCCATAAACTCAGAACTTCATAAAATTTCATCCCAATCGATTTTATGAATAATTCCAGTTTATCACAACTTTTATCTTATTTGCTGCTCTGCTGA
Organism: Atherina boyeri; assembly: GCA_029874935.1. Lineage (NCBI taxonomy): Eukaryota > Metazoa > Chordata > Actinopteri > Atheriniformes > Atherinidae > Atherina > Atherina boyeri. The sequence continues at coordinate 2,646 of JAPMNP010719181.1, read as the reverse complement.
AATCTGGAAACACAGGAATCTTATTCCTTAAAAAGAGCAATAAAAACTTTAGAGCTCTTTCCCATTTGCTTGATTGTTGGGATTGGGTGTTGGATAACCCTCAAAGCAGGAAATAGTCGGCAGCCTAAAAGGTATTGCGTACCAAAAACACAGATGACAGAAAAGTGTATGGCCGTTTTCCAGAGCTCTGAATTTTGTTTTTATTTGGAAATCACGGGTTCTTGCAAAATTGCTCACCAATGGCAAGAGTGGTTGACAACAGGCATCACAGCAGTGGGTTTTATTGGAGTCCAACCTGTCTCGCCTCTCTTTCCTCACCTGTCACACCATTACACAGCATTTTTAGAACTGCAGATTAAACCATTACTAATCAATGAAGGGCCCTCAATCTCCAAATATGCAAATTAACTAGGTCTGGGCACATTAATGCTTTATCGTGTTAACCCATTTATTAATTAACACCGTTAATTATTTTATCGCGCTTTAACGCATTTTTTTCCATTTATTTATTTTTTATAATAAATAAATAATGGCTCCAGACACAGAGAAACCTCATGCAGAGGCTGCAGATGCTAACAGTCTTGCACCCCTCTATCCCCACAGCCAGATGGGTTGTCCAAGAGCTGACCAGCTCTGACTCCTACAGAGCAGAGACAATGTGGAGAGTATGCAATGACGGCGTTTGGCGCTCCTCCTGCTAACTGAAGCTAGCATCTGCTGTGTCTGACGTAAACAAACAGGACAGAGCAGGTTTATCAGAATGAAGTGACGTTTTCTGTCGAGAGAGAGAGCGAGCGATTGGACAAAACTCATGCAAGTTAACTCTTCTCCAGTTAAACTAAACAGTCAAGCTAAGACTGCAAAGTCAGAGAATTTATGAATAATCTACTAAATGTGCATAGATGGAAGTTATTGAACATTTTATGAAGATTTATCGCACCACACTAGAAGCTCTGAGATTCTATTCCGGCTTTTTGTCTGTTCACCTAATGGCGGAAATTTTTTCGAAATCTATTTTAAAAAGACTTACAATTACAGTGTGTAAAATTAATGACATTAGCAGTACAGATGGACATATAGATGTCCTCGAATGCCAACCATAGTTATGAATGGACGGTAGCCATCAGTGGCTTTTTTTGCCATGATGCTAATAATAAAAATATTAAGCAATTATTTGCCTCTATTGTTGAGTACATTTTCATCATATACACATCATTGGCCAATTACCTTAATAAACACATGGTTAAATACTACATATTTTTCTGGCCTAATAAAATGAAGCTATCTTTGTGCCACTTAGCTCAGAATGCATCAACTTGTCTTGTTGAATTTGGTGGCGAACCATGGAAGAACTTCCCAATCTGACGAGAGATGCAAAACATCTTCAAAGCATTTTATAACCATTTACCAAAGGAATTAAACGTACAGTACCTGCTGTATGCATGATCCAAATCATCATCAAAACATGAATTTTTTGCTTGTAAGCTATTCGCTCAGAAGTTGTCAAAGTGGAAATTACTTTCAAAACTGTGATGCACTTGAAGGGGGAGGAAGGATTAGCAAAAAAAAAATGAAAAAAAGTGGGAAATAGCTATAAGAACCAATTGGCCTCTGGTGAGCAACACCATTTGTGTCATAGTCTAGTTGGACCTGACTAACATTTATCACTGTGTTCCCAGATCTAAGCAGTTATTTGTTATGACTAAAAGTTGTTTGTTTTTTTAAAAGTAATGTAATAAAAAGTTGCAATAAACTGGATGTTGTTTCAACATCTGTTTAGCAGAGATGGAGTATTAGAATCATTTTTTGGTTGGCACATTAAGCCCAGATGGCCATTAGCTGCTGAAGACGCATCAACTTTGCTGTCCTCTAATCAGTCATTTTTAAAGCAACACTGATGTTTCAGAGCTCGGACCTAATTTTTGAAAGTAAAACAGAAAAGTTGTAGAACTTTTCATCAGCACTACTGTGGGAACCCTGAAATCTGTGTGTGAGAGTGTGTGTGTGTGTGTTTATCTTGGTGACCACTGCATATACCCACTTGCCCTCCTGATGTGACAGCTCCAGCTGGAGGAAGGCTTGCTTACCTTGCAGTTGAGCGTCCTACACAGGTCTCCTATTCAGGCAGGCCCTGCTTGCCCATCTGACTTTCCAGGAGCCATGCACACCATCGAGCATCCTGTCTCTCCTTTTCCTCTTATCCTCGTTTCTCCTCCTAATTCTCTCTAATAGACAATTCTTTCCCTTCTTTGTACTCTTAAGTCTTTCCTTGATCTTCATCTTCCTGTTGTTGACAGACACACCTGCACTAAAGGACTGTCGGCTCTCCTCCCCCTCTTCACTCCTTTCCTGTTGTCCATTTCTCTCTTCCTTTCTGATCATGCTAAGTTTCCCCACAGGCATAACGTGAGCTAATTATGAGCAATGTCTTCGATCTTTTTGCTTGCTGCTACAGTTCATCAGACAAAGCTTTGTTAATCTATATAAGCATTAAGAGGAGAGTAGATGTGAGCAGAGCAGACAGGGAAATGAGTTTCACATCTCACATCATCATGATGAGCACTTCGGTGATCTTGCTTCCAGCTACCGTCATGTCCTCATGTTTCCAATCTGCATGTGTGTTGTGAACCCACATCACCTCCCATC
>JAPMNP010719177.1:0-16230 GCA_029874935.1 Atherina boyeri | reverse complement strand
ATTTTTTTTTCCTCAATTTGGCCCAAAGTGTTGTAATTAATCCCAAAGATCACTGTAAAACTAATGAGAAATCAATAGAATGGCCTCTTTAAGATCAAACTACTCAGATCATTCTCAAACCTCTCAGGAGTGATTAGATTGTACTGACAGCTTAGCTGATGTCTCCCTGCCATTGGCTTTTGTCCAAATTGTCACTGTGAAACATTATTTTCAGTTATCAGCGTAAGTCTGCCAACATCAACAAAGCAGAGGTATGGTCATGCAGAACAAATCAAACTCTTAAGTAAATGTCCAAAACTAAAAAGTTAGGACCTGTGTCTAAGTATAATGTTGAGTATGAATCAATTCAACTAAACAGAAAATTTAACTTCTTAATTAAGTAAATACATTATGTGTGGAACCTTCTTTCCATAACCTGAAGCTACACTGCCAGATTCCAAGGGGGGGGTCATTACATTTTATAGCACAATCAAATAACTGTTACCTTCAGTTGTTTTGAATATGCTGTGTAGATAAAAAAAAAACAACTCAAAAGAAATTTGACTTTGCATCATGTCTGTAAATGACACCTTGAAAATTCACCTCTGTCTCTTTAAGATTCTCCTGCCCTTTCCGACACGCCCCCTTTAGCACGACATCACAACAATGCTTCATGCCATCCATGGATGCCGTTTACAATCGTCCTCCTTGTTTTATTTTGCTAGTTTACAAAGGACCTACATTATATAATATTGTTTGTCTGAAATGGGAACACAGGATTTTGTACAACCTTATGCTTACGATCCCATGTCATAATCGGAAAGTGACTTTTCTGAAGAACCGGAGCGGGTAGAGGCTCTTACAAGATGTCTCAGCTTGGTAATATACCTCCTTGTCATCTTCTTGTAACCATGCTGTAGTGTTTGTTTCTGAGGAACAGTAATAATAATGACGACTCGGGTAGTGGGCTATTGAAAGTCGCGAGCAAAGCTCAGTCGATGCTAAATCCCACCAGGTATCACCAGGTAATAGCTAGCGCTACCATGCTGTAGCTGAGTACAGGAGGCGGAAGTAAGGAGTGCTATGCTGGGGCGGAGCTCGGCAAGGGAGGGGAAGAGCTTTGCAGAATAGGAGGTGCTATGCAGTAGCAGCCATTTTAGCACCACTCAATGGCTTCCACAGGAGATTCAGGGATCTCTCAAATATGCATTAATGAGTCAACAATATAAACATGATAAAAAGCTTAATGAAGTAAATTTCTTACCTCATCCCCCCTTTTAACAGTCCCATCGTTCATGCATAGACTAAATAATAACAAGAGTTATTACACTGGAATGCAGCAGGGTCACATGGTCAATGGTTCCCATGTTTTTGGATTTTTTACCTGATTGTCTTCTTGTAGTTGAGAAGGTTCCAGCGGAGGATGGGGTGGACAGGGATCTGGTTGGCTGTTGTCGTAGAGACCTTATGGCAGGATGAGTGCCGCTGCTGCCGCTGCTCTGAGAACACAGAGAGTCACTGCTCTCTGACTTCACCAACCTGGATCATTCAGACATGTACAGACACAAGCAATTATCAACATTTTGGGGATGACCTTTCATGCCCAATGCTGAGGGACGAGACATACGCCATCATACCGCTTGCGAGGGTAACCTCCTGCTATCTCTGATTCCCAGGACCTGCGCTTCAGCCTTGCCACATCATTGTTCTGCAAAGTTTCTCCATCAGGCACACTTCCTGTTTCTGACATCACAGCAGGAGAGGGGGCGGGGCTTAGAGCAAAGGGGAGAGCACAGGGCTCCTTGGAGCAGGTTGTCTGGGTTTCATAGCGAATCAGACGGGACTGGAGCCGTGCAAAGGCCTGGTCTCGGTCTAGGGAGTGCTGGTTATCCAGGCAGAACCTATATCGACAGATACATTAAACAGTTAAGTCAATGAAATATTGCAACTGAAAAGCTGATGTATCCTTTTTAGAAACTTACTCTATGCCGTGGTAATGGGAGGCTGAGGCCTTGCTAAAGGGCATCTGACTGGCTCTCCCGGGAGAGAGGTCAGGTGACAGCTGAAACACATTATTACTAAACAAAAACACAAGAAGACAGAGTAGAGATAGGAGACAGAGAGGGAGATAGATTATGAGGATGATAAATCTGTCTTTTTCTTCATTCAAAATTCTTCTGACTAAACGTATTGGTCTGATAGAATTCATATTAGCACTTATTGATAACTGCTCTGCTTTTTTTCCCCCAGCTCAATAGTCTTGCTCTAAAGAATGTAATCATGCTGTAATAGGCCAGTGATCGTAATCAAACCCTAATTATAGACTCAGAAAGTGTTTTTCTTTCAGATCCATCCAAGAAACAAATCAATTTTAACCACATATGCTGTTTACCTGGCCACAGTATGCATGTACTGATTTAATAATCTAAAAATGTTCCATCTGTCGAAATGAAGGCTGATTTAAAAGCTTCAGCTGGCACTCACTTTGGAAAACACAGTTCAGCAAGCCAGGGAGATGCTATCTGAACTCTCAGAGCTGAACCTACCCTCTGTTGATAGCCAGGGGTTGTAAATCCCCAGTGGGCAAGCCATCAGATGTGAAATGTTTTAGAAGTTCTTTGGCGTCTAGTAAAGCAGAGGAGCCCTTTTGGCCGTCTTTGGGACCCAGCAGACTGTCACTAGAACCTGGACCCAACAGACCAAACCTAAGAGACACATGATTACACATTGAAACAAAATTTAATGAATAAGTAATATTAATAAAACAAAAAAAACAGGGGTGTTTTTAAAATGAAGACTCAACTCCGGGGGTAAAAATGGCTCAACAGACACAGCCCTGTTTACCTTCTCTTCTGTCGTCTCCTCTGCAGGTTTTCTATGTTGTGGAGGACGCTTTTTTCAGGCCAGTCGGATGGTAGGTGGGAAATAGGCTGAACATCTAGAATGAAAACAATAACATTTATTCTGAAAGGAAAGCTGTGCCTACAGTGCTAAGAGAAATTCAGGTAGTACGAAACATTTTGAATCCAAAATGAGTGAGAAATGTGCAGTTGGCAAACCATCATTATATTAAAATAAACACTCAACACGTAAACTGCAGTTGTGCATATAGCTTTAGTTGTAAGGCCTTTGCATGCCTAAAAATCCAGATAAAAGCTTGGATTTGGATGTTCCTGTAGTACTTTGTCTGCACTCAGCTCAAAAACTGAAGCACACAGTAGCTGATGACTCAAAAGAATGGGTGGGAGACATCTATCATTTCTAAATGCTGATGGATGAGCATTCACGCTCCTTACAGGAAATAAAGTTGCCACTGCCAGAAAGAATGAGTAAGACATTATATAAGTTGCAATGTATAGCATACATGGAGAACAGCTCTCACAGATCATAAGCACTTCTTAACAGAAACAGCTGTTACAACAAAAACAAACCAAGCTGCAGTGCCCACTCTCAGCATGCTGTATAATGGAAGCACCATGTACTGCATGATGGATTGCAAAAGTTATCTGAACTTTCACTTGATGCCGGCCAACACACACTGAACTCTTAGCAGATGGGACTCTGAACGGATTGAATTCAAGCATCCAAAATATCACCTACTCTGCAGTTTTCTTATGCTTGGACAGAAAAATGGTATGTTATCTAAAATGAATAGAAATACGATAAGTCGTGTTACAGCAGATTTAGCAGGCAAGAAGAGGGCGTGAAACAATCATGGCCTGAGGATTAAAGTTTTTTTGTAAAAGGAAACTGACACTACCTGCCAGAAGTTTGTCAGCCCACACAAAGTCACTTACACCTTCGGGCAATGTAGGCAAAGAAATACAAAACACATACCAAATGGATTAACATTTCAAGAACAAGAGGTGTGAAAGGATTATAAGGAAAATAAGCTGATTTGCACATTAGACTGCTTGTCTATAAATCACCATCTCGGCATCTCTGTTTCTGATTTTCAGCTAAATGCACGTAAAAGGTAGAAGGATATGAAACTGATAAAACACACATAAACAAAAGACCATGCATGGGGCTGTTTGATGAACCAGTGAAGTGGTAGTTTTGCTGATAAAGGTATTGGTCCATTACAGTTTATGCTTAGGTCATTACACATGCAGAGTCGATGCCTCATTTTACAAGCACAGATAATGATACGCTAAACATAATGAGAGACAGTGTTGTGCAGACACTCAAAAACAAAATTTCCAAACAATGTGACAGCAACTCTGACATCAAACTGCTAGACATGAGCATCTATTAGCCCCAAAGCTATATTTTTAGAACTAGTGGCTGCCTTCATTGTGTAAAGTTAGCTGTGGCTGAAGGGCTGTAATTTGTTTTATTACCAGCAATTTACTTGCAAATTATAAGCTGCTATTGTTTCCTAAAACTGTCACAATATGAGAGTGCATTTAGTGAATACTGATTTTCTTTTTTTTTTCATGGTTTTCTGGCAGTTTTGTGAGATTTCCTGTTTCACTATGTACATCTATAGGTTGTCTGATTGAACTAAGACCAGTACAGATCTGTCCATCTTATACAATAATCAGAGTAACATGAGCCTTCTATACAATATCTATGCTACTATCACAGAATATGACACACAATAGTCATTTTAGGATTCTGACATTTATTCACAACAAATAGATACTGAAGCAGGGAGAACAGTATTTAACCCAACCGGATGAAAGGGGAAAACTGTGTCTTTGTATTCATATTTTCATTGTTAAGTCAACATGGGAAAAGTTGACTGGATCTTAAGTCACAGTATAGGCTTGGCTTTTCTTTGTCCATACCTGAGTGTTTTGGAGCTTGTTCATTCATCAGACAGCTGGCAGCCGTGGGCAGGTTGGAGTCAAACATATGCAGACACCGCTCCCTGGTCAGATTCAGAATGTCCTTCAAGTCATTGATGGGCACTGAATTTGAGGCTGAAGCCTCGTCTCTCTGTCCTGCTTACACAAAAAAAGGCATAAATTCCTTTTCACAACATTCAAGATTGGTTTTGCAACTTACTGGTGGAAAATTTGGCTCTGGTGTTGATTTTGCAACATGATTAGATGGTTTTTTTAATTTCAAAGTTCTAGTGGGCAGATGGAAAAATAAGTGTTTGTTTTTTATATAACTTCACACATAGTCAAAAATGCTTTAAAATGTTTGAAGAATTACATTGATCTGATTGCACTACAATAAAAAAAAACAACCTTTTTTTTCCTATTTTGAGCACATCACAGTGAAGATTACTTGACTTGTAAAAAAAATAATAACATGGATGGAAGTGTGCTTCTTTGAGGTTACATGGCTTAGAGTTAGTGATCTTGTGAAACAGAAAGAGAATGATAAATGAAGCTCTTGACGCACACACAGCTTCAGCTTGCACACTTCTCACACACATGCAGAGACAGAGACTGATTGCAGTTCAAGAGATAAAACAACAGACCCGAGATTGCGCGTGTGTGCACGCACACACATACAATTCATTGTAATCATAAAAACTTCCTACGGTACTTTTAAACTTTTGCAATGTACTCGGACATCCCATTCCACCATTAATGCCAAGTTTGAATAAATTGCGTTGAATTTCATTAGGGCTCGATGTCTGTTGAGATCCAAAACTCTGCTCATGGTCTTTTCAAAGAATAGCCCCACTGCTTTTCTTCAAGTATGAAGAATTTCACTCCAGTTCTTTTAATCTGCCTCCACTCTGCTGGCGTTTCAGTATCTTTGCCAGCCAAGGGGAGAATTTGTGTGTCTGTAAAATAATGGGGGCTGGAGAGAGCTGAGATTTGACAAAAGTACAGGAAATTCTGAGTGGACTCCACAGTTACGCCTCCAAGGTTCTCTAACATTAAGTCCATAATATCAGCTAACACTGGGAACTGTTACACATAATTTTCTCAACCAGCTGTAACAAAATTAAATATGTGTGTACAGTGCCCAGCACATCAACTAGTGGACTTTATTGAGCAGCTGCTGGACATGAAAGGAGGTCAGAGAGAGAGGGGACATTCAGCAAAAGGCTCCAGGCTGGTATTCAAACACGGGCTGGCTGTAGCCTCTGTATATGGGGCGATTGCTTTAACAGGTGAGCTAAAGACTGGTCCTCAATTATAAATCTTAAAGCTGGAAGTTACATTTGTTTTCACCTGCCCACAAAACTGACATTTTATAAACATGTCTACATGTTATAACATGTTTATGCTTTTGGGTGCAGTTTCAGAGATTTGTGGAACAATCTGACAAGTCGGCTACTCATGGGACCTTTCCAAAAACTCCTACCCACTTTCACTCCATTACGAAGTTCCCACTTGTTTGAGTTACCTCAAAAGCTGATTCAAGATCAGGAACATGATCCTTTTAACATCAGTAGAAGAGGAAATATCAAGCAGTTTCAGAAAGGCCCCTGGAGTCTGGTTAAATAGGAAGACCATAACTAAGTGAAATGACCCAGAAGTTTCAAAGTGGCAGCGCTGATATAAACTGATTGAACTCTCCAAATTTTAAGGAAAGCTGCTTCAGTGCTTCTTTTAGTATCTTCATTAGAATATTAAACACTGGACCATCCTTTATGAAAGAAAAAGAGGTAAGTCCATCCCACAGTTCCCTGTAGACACAACTTTCAAAACAAGACTTGATTTGTTTTTCTGTCATGCAGTGACAAGCAAATCGATATGAAGACAGGAGGATGTGTTAGCAGCATCGACGATCAATCTTTGACAACACCTTCACTTTTGTGGCTTTCTTAGGGTTAGGGGTTAGCGGGTGTGGAACTTAAAGAGACATGACAAATGACTTGAACGCAGACAGTGTTAAGGCCCATTTATGCTCAACACTAAAGACAGAGCCTTTTTATCAGTCTTCTGTATCATGTACTTGTGTAATTTAGTCTGTTTTCAGGGCCCTTGTGGATGCGCACCCTGCTAGAGAAAACTGAGTACCAGGAATAAATCTTGTCTGATTAGGATGAATCACTGTTGGAATATTTTTACCCAATTTTGTAGCCAAGACCTTAGCTATGACCTTATGGTCGCTATTAAAGAGAGAAATAGGTGTATAGCTTGAAGGGTTGCTCTCTTACCTCCCAGCTTTCAGAAGCAGGCAAATATTTGCTTCGTAAAGCGAGCTAGGGAGTCTTATTTATCACTGAATCACTCACCATTTTCAACATGAGAGGAGCCATCTTTTCCCAAAATGCCATATAGAATTCACAACCAAAGCCATCTGGGCCTGCAACCTTTCCAGAACGAAAGGCTTTAATTGCACTACGTAAGCCATGTCTAATAATTACAGTATCTGAAACAGACTTCAGAACTCGGGAGTTTAACTCTGAACTCAGCACTGCCCTCTGGTGGATAACAACCATGCCGACGTTACGGATGCATGAAAGCATGAGGACAGTGATATCTGAAACGGGTGTACCTAATTATGTGCGTAAAGGGAATCTAAATGGTCCCATGCCATCTTCCCACAGATCCTGCACCCATAGACTTGCTTTAAACTTAAATAGAAGGAAAGGGTTGGTATTAATTTGCTAGAGTAAGCAATAAATAACACTTAATAAACAATTTCCCCAATAATAAACATGAAGACTTTTGTCAGGATTGGCCATTTCATCCTAAAATTCCCACATTGATTCTCTTCAGTTTCCTCATCCTTACAAAGGTTTAAAAAGTTAAATTGGTATGCTAGCATTACTGGGCTGCAGGCTAATCATTATACAGTAGCAAGCAGTTAAAAAGCATAGTGGCAGCACCAAATGGGGATGAAAACTTTTAGATTACAACATTGTGAACTCTGGCTTCATAATCTAAACGATGCTCAGTTCTAAACTGCTCTCATCAATTTCTCTCCTGAACTACAGAATATTTCAATTGTTATAATACTTACTAAGATATTCTTTAAGTACCAGTGTCTGAACCTGGGCAATCTTTCTCTCCCTTTCCAGCAGGCGGTCTCCTTGGAGACATGGCAGAGGATGGAGGATGCTGCCTGCAGCAACCTCTGAAAAACAAAAGATAAATAGGAAAGAAAAAAAGAAAGATGGTTACAAAATGTAAAATGAAGAAGAACCTAATGTTGACCTATAACTGAGTCTAAAACTTGGCATCAAAATTTGGCAAATCCTTGAAATTCTTATGAGTATAAAATAAATTTCTGCTTCCCACAATAACTACCTCACACTTACTTTTAATGCATCAAGTTAAAGAGTTTCCCCCATATTAACACACGCACAAAAAGACCAGGCTCAAGTTATTGCCTTAAAATATTGCAGGTACCATATGGAGGGTTAATTACAACAGTAACCTCTCTGCTGGCAAAATAAACTTTTCCCATAAACATTTTTCTGGCAAAAGATACAAAGGTGTACTCAGATTCATGATTTTGTTTAGGCTCAACAACCCTCCTGTGGGCATTCAAGACACATTTGAAATTAAAATCTGTGTTATCATTGAAGCAGGGCATTTTTCATAGTTTTATTCTGCATTTAAAAGTATCTAAAGTAGTGAAAGATGTCTCCTGAAGGTTGCATAAAATGTTAACCAAGGAATTCTTTAGAGAAAATATAACAGGTGTTGAATCTTATAAAAAAAAAAACAATGAAGGATTTTTATCAGAATTTATAAAGTAATAAATTACATAACAAACAAACAAAAGACTTAAATAGTATCCACCCATTCAGTCCCTTATGACCAGGTGAGTTCACACCACACTCAATCAGTAGTCTATGCTTTCACTCTATTTCTCCTGATCTTTCCTCCTCACTGTCAATGTTTGTCTTTCCAATACATTTCCAAAAGACATGTTTTTCTTCTTAGAAAACCAACATAAAGAAATTATTCACAAAACCACAACTAAAGCTGCTGTGAGACATGAGGAGAAAGAAAAGCTAAGGCAGGGAAGAAGACAAAAAAAGAGAGCCATAAGGGTTTAATTAGGGTCATTTTTTGAGTCTGGATGACTAGCAGTCCTGAGGACCATCAGTTTTTACAACACAGAATAAAATGATGAGCACTGACAACCCTCTACTTCAGTCAGTAAAGCCAGAGGGGCTTTCTAGTCCAATCAAGCTGATGTGCTGGCCACTTGAAGGGTTTTTCTTTACATTATTATGACAGATAATAAATTACTGCTAGCTTTTGGCAAAGCCACAAATATAGATAACATGTTCTTTAAATGTGAGTACAGAGCAACTGAGATTTTCCAATAATGACGAACTCCTTGAAGCGCTGGAAGACTTGAAGTGGAGGCACACGGAGGCAATTCTATGTTAGGAGCTGGTACATAATCTTAAACTGTACGCGATTTGTCTGCTGAAGCTATAACACACAATATATTTATTTATCTTAAATTATGTGCAGCTTTGTTTTTAAAGAAAACTGTCTTACATTTAACAAAGATACCACTGTTATCTGTCTACATAAGGTACTTTGTAAATTCAACATACTTTAAATGTTTAAATTCAAAAAGGGGATCCATACCATCTGCTTTTTAAAATATAACTACTACAATAGTTAAGTCAGGAAATATGATAGCAAAACTTTGACAGATAGTAAAATAAAAGCACAAAATTACACACTCAACCATTACCACATACAATACCTGATGATGGAGACTTCTCTCTCAGCAAGTTAGAGATGGTTGCCATAGCAGCCGCTCCATTAATTTGACTGACTGAGTGCATCATCCTGACCCTGCAGGCTCCAGACAAAACATCGTCTGAGCCTTGGACCAGCAGTAAGTAGAGAGCACTCTCACCTTTCACCTCGACGTCAGGCACTGCAAGGACAAGAAAGGAAGACAAAAATGACATATGCAGTTCATCCATGGTACAACAGCCATTTTTCATGCTTAACTAATTTCATTAATGTTTATTTAAATGTTCTTATGTTACTTTACAACCCATTGTTTTGGGGAAAAAAGACTAACTTCAATCTTTTTTGTTAATCCTTTAACATCAAACTAAATTTGCACCTCCAACAAAATACTTTATCAGTGTAATTGCAGTCCATTTATTTCACTCCAGAAAATGACAGGGGCACTTCTGTAACTGCTGGTCAGCAATTAACAGGGACAAAAGCTTGAAAATACTCAGAGTTACCCAACAAGGACTTTGGTTTGCTGGCAAGAGTCTCTTTCCAGCGCTGAGAGCTGAGTTGGCTGGCTGCAGGCTGTGCAACGGGAGTAACTATACAGGACAGGCTGAACAAAGCTCCAACCTGGACACAGAAACGCAGGAGATAAACATGCACTCAAACAGGCCCTCAGTCTCTTGAATGCATCCAATATATTAACTTAACTGGAAATTGTAATGAGCCGAAATAGCCTTTTTTGTTTGTAAGCACAAGAGGGCACCGCCAGCGACCCCTACCTTTCCACGGAGGGACTTCAGCTGGTCCAAGAGAAGTTGAGCTTTCATTGACTTCCCAGACAGGCCTCTGTTTATTAGTTGTGAAGGAACAATTCCATATTAAGAAGTAGGAGATATCACCTTAGCACAGACGTTAACAGCTGTAATGTATAAAAATGAATAGCACAGAATAGCTGTGTTTAATTCATGTCCAAAAAAATAACCTGCAGTCATTCCACCCTAACATATGATGAAAGTAGATATGATGTTACTTTATTTCTCTTTTTAAGCATTGCACACATACACATACTCACAGACGGACACACTGAAATAAGGATACAGTTCAAACTGGGTGTTGGACATCACAAAGTTGGGCAGGTCTGATAGATTAACCAGCTGAAGCAGGTCTAGCACTGGTGCATAGTAATGGAAAACCTGAAAAAAAGAATAAAAAAGGACAGACTAAGAATGAAGAGAATAAAAAAAATGAAGATACAGAATAAAGAAAGAAAAGACTAACAAAAACTTAAAAGACATAATAAAAATCAATGGGTTTTGATGCTGCAGCTTTAGAAATTAGAAGACCATTTATCAGCTGGTGGACTCAGATTTTTCTTGGGTGTCCTTGTGCAAGATTGTGGCATAGTACTGGATGGATGCTATTCAGCTTATCACGAAATGTTTTCTTTTACTGCAAACCTGAATTTGGACCGTCAGTGAATGAATCACCAAAATGACCTACTGGTACAGTCAGTCATGTACAACCACATGTGACCTTAGCAAAAAAGAGGAACGTGTGAGAAAGGCAACTTTTCCACACTAGACCCACAACGAATACCCTTTGTATTTTTCTTATAGTTAGCCACCTTTCCTTTTTTTCCCCACTAAGTGTTTCACAGGTTTATTGTATGTTCCTACAAATTACATTATAAAATGGTCATAAATCATTTAATGACAAAGTTGGACTTCTACTCGATTAATTGCCTAATAATTTCATCATGACTAATCATCTTAACACTAAACCACTCAAAGCTCTAGTTTGGAGGCTTTCAGCCGCAGTCCAGAAATTAATTAACTTATCTAAAGAAGATACAGATCCCAAGTTTTTACTTATTTAATGAGCTCATATGAATGCATTAAAAATTTGAAATTATCTTGATGTGGTAAAACATACAGAAATGTATAATAATTTCCAAAAATAAGAAATTTAAGTTTCAATATTTATCTAACATCAAATTGTTAGTAATTTACATAAGAAAAAATGATCCTTGGTCAAAATTGCAGTTTCCTGGGACAATAATATTCACAATTCTTTTGTCCACCCCAGTGAGGAATCTAACTTATATAGGTGGATCATTAAGACTTCCTATTTTTAAATGTCCTTGTTTTGTGTGGAACTGGCTCTGCCATCATAAAAACAACAGAAATCCTATTTTGCCATAGTTTGTGAGGATGAAGGCCTGTGTTAATCATATAAAACCCAAGGTCCCCAAACTGGGGGACTTTGAGTACAGGTGGTATCAAACTGTGCAAGAATGGTCATTCTGGAGACCTCGCCTGAACTGTCTGTACTAAAGCAGCTTTTATTTTGCTCTGCTTCAGTTTATCAGACTTGGCTTTTGCAAAAATTATGTTCACATGTTGTACAATGATTTGATAAAGGTTTAGAGCTACAGCTCCATCATTCCAAAGGAATTTTCATATTCATCCTGACAGCACTTTTATTTTGTTTTTTTAGGCAAACCAGAAACTTGTTTTTCATTTGTGCTATGTGCCATATTATGTCATCATTAACCAGTATCTAAACATAATCTCACAAGTGTTCCCTTATCTTTTACTCCTAAAGTTTTCATAAGACCTTGTGTTTGCACAGATACACTCATTTCATTATGGGTATACAATTTTTGAGTAGAAGCCTAAAAAATAGACGTGATTCAAAGGGTTAAAGTCATCTCTCAGGTTCTAAACTGATGGCTGACTGATCCCATCCTGCTTCCCAAAGTGTTTAAAATTTGTAAAAGGCTTAAAGTTTATGTGCAAATCTCAGAAGAAAACAAATATTTAAAAGGTCATTTTTTTATGTTCAGTTTGCATGTTCATTATGCTAGCCTCGTTCCATCTTGCATTTCTCTGGTTCCAGCTTGGTCTAGTCACCGTTTTGGTCGTGACTCAGCTTCCTCTCCAGTTAGTCCCTTATCCAGAAAAATTACAACTCTGTCCTTGTTCTGCTCCTTTGCAAATCTGCCACAAGCTAGAGGGTCACTCCAATCAGACTGTGCAGCTAGGTACAGGACTTGGTCATGTTGTGCCACACAAACCTTTTCAAGGCTGCAGAGCACAAAAAGCCAACCATCATTGTCTGCTACATTCCTGAAATGGTGAAGTTGCATTTTGTCTGCCGAACGAGAGACTCACGAAACAGGAGACTGAAAGGCATCAATCTCTGCCATAATGGCAAACTGGCTAGTCAGCAAGCAGGGGTAAAAAAAAAGATGTATTATGACTGTCTGGTTAGCAAAGGCTGAACTTTCAAAAAACAAATACAACCAATTAGATATGTAAAGGCACATCCCTTTGAGTTGGGTTATGTTTTTCTTTTAAAGAAAAAGGTGCTCTAAAATATTAACTGTCCCCATCAGAATAGGAATTTGTCCAGGAGAATATTTAGCATTTATTCATTGTTTAACTTGATTAAAGGGTATCAAATAAACAAAGTTTTGCTCATTTTTAGCAAATGTTAAACATCCAAGAAAGGTATTAAAAACATAGTTTTGATTGAAAGAAGGAATATAATCTGAATCAGGGTACTCTGTGATTCATCCAGTAGTCTATGGCTGGATCAGGAACTTAACAGCTCTGGGGCAGCAAACTTGCAAAGAAGAAGGGGCTGGAGCTTCACTGATTGATTTTCATCTTTGTTCTTTGCAAGGAATATAATCTGTGTTTAAACATCTTTAATAAACAGAGCAATATAAAATACAAGATGTTGTCATCTCATACATTGTGAGCTTTTGGAAGCTAAAACTTTCCCCTCAGTGTGGCCTCTCCACTGAGGCTGACAAAGTCTATGTATAGAAATGTGAGCATTTGTCAGACCTAATAATTTTAGACAAAACACGGTTAGGATTATGAACATTTGATTGCAGGTCATTCAGCAGGTGTTTATCACAGCACTGTAGAAAGGGGACATTTTTTGTTGTCAGTGTTTTTAACAACAAAACAGTCATCACGATCTGCTTCTATGTACCGAAGTCTGATGAAATCACACCCAAACACATACACATTCCTGAATTAATTCTAATAGTATCACACACAACCAACAATGGTAAAAACAAACAAAACCCACATATCATATTATACAAAACTATCAAAAATGATGATAAATTAATAAAGAGCAAATGATTATTTGCTAATCCAGTTGATGCTACTAAGAGCGACCTGAGTGTATACATGTTTTTGTTTGCAGCCAATATCAAGCCGTACATTCCAGAGAGCTGCTCCTGTGAGATTGTATTTTGTTTATAAATCTACAAGAGAAAAAACCCATAACTGCACAGTAGTATGCCTTATGATAACGGTTATAAGAGACACTGGCATACACCAAGTACACACTGTACAAATGAGCATCTTTAAAATGATATAACTTCCTACTTATTTAGAGGCAAGGTGTTGGTTTTCCATAGAAAAGAACACAAACTCTTTTATAAGACTATTAATCATAATTGTTGCATGTTGCAAAAAAGCTGTATTTCATATATACGTTCTAACAAATCACACAAACTCTAAACTGAGAGTTGTTGCTCTAGCCCAGAGAAAATTGGATAAACAGCAACAACCACAGTAAACAAAATCATTTTCATGCATACACTGCAGCCCTGAAATTTTCCAGGGATAACACATAGATTCTCTATGAGAAGTACCATCAAATGAGTCCGATCTGACACTGCACAGACCTGCCAGCTACTTTGTGCAAAGTGCAGATAATTCCCAATTGAGCCCCTGGGTAAATGCAGCAGTTAAATAACCTGAAGAAAATCACTTTATCCTCTGTTCTGCTTACCAGGATATTTCATTTCACTCGTGTTGGTATTGCCGATTTGTGTGGATGCATTTAGTACCGATTTCAAAGCAAAATCAGTCATTGCCAAATAATATATAGCCTCATTCACTATAGTTCTCTAAGTAAGTGCCTCTCTCAAGTTTTTGTCATGACAACACATCTCATCAAGATAATTTCATGGTATGGTACATAAAAACAACCTGCAAGCATTGTCATAAATTTGCATATAGGCCAATATAAAATAATCATATGTAAACATGCAATATTTGGCTAACTTAATGGAGCTGTTTGACAGAAAACTAATCTGTAACCATTTTGATAGTAGTTTAATCTATTCATAAGTTAAAAATACAAAAAAAAAAACATTTACAGCTATTCAAGGAATTCTGTGAGACTAACCTGGGCTCACCAGTCAGTTATTTATGATATTCTGCTTTTAACTTGCTCTGTTGGAGATCGTCATACAGTATATGTAAGTGTAGCTTTATCAACTGGGCAATTCTTATCTTTGAATTACTTACAATTGTGACTTTACCAGATGACACAGCGGTAATGAAAGAAGGATTTTATTTGAGTAGTGTAACAGTCTGGAAATGCTTAAGTGACCTCAAGTTGATGGGGAAATGCTCAACATATTTAGCCATTTGACACGTAGCTGCCTACAAGAGAAACAGATAAAAATGTGAATAGGAAGCAGCTTCATTAGGAATGTTGCTGTATTAAAATATATTCTTGATGCACTTTTTAACAAAAATATCTAAAAAGATGAAACTATGGAGTGCATCGAGTGTCACATTAATTCAAAGTGACTCAAGTAAAAATTTAAGTTAGCATGCTGATGCAATAACTAATGTTGACATGCTAAGGATTTACATTGCCAAGGTGGTGAATTGTAAGCACTCCAGCTCTTGCTGGATACAGAGGACATTTTTGGCTGAAGAAAAATCCATGGTGATTTAGAGTATAGTCAAAATTTGACCAATACGGAATATTTGCATCCGTTTAAAAACAGTACAAGCATGCAGTCTAACAGACTCTGGAAAGCAGAATTTGTCAACTGCATGAAGAAAGTATGATGTAGCTTGAAAAATTAAACAAACACAAGTTAAAAGGTGCCTCTCCCAACCCCTCTGTTGGGCTTCGGATCTGCCTCCTCAGCTTTGCACCTGCATGTGCAGACTAGTTGTAGCTATGGCAACAACAATAGTGATTTTCATTGACAGCAAGTGGACACTGCTGACTCTGATTGGTTGCTCTCATTCAGGTAGAGTGGATCATACCAAATCACATTCAGAGCTCTTGTTAGAGACTGAAAATAAGGGCAGACAATTTGTAATAGAAAATCTCTTCTTTTTTTTTTAAATCAGCAAAACTGATAATAGAATAGTGAAACAATTAACCCTAGCTAGACTGTATCTATATTCCAAAAATCTCATTTTGTGAATAAAAAGCCATTAGGCTGAAATGAGACTTGCGCTCATTTGGCTGATAAAATACTTCAGGTTTATCTGACTGAAGGTCACAGCTTCTACTGTGTGATTAAAGGGCAACCAGGAGGTGACTATTTTGACCTAAACTCCTTGTCGCCCACAGAAATCATTAGGGGATGGCACAGCATGGAGCTCATTCAACTGCATAGCTGGTGGGTAAGAATGAGGTCAATTGGGTTCAAAGGAACAGGTCTACCCTAAATAAAAATTCAGTCATTATCTACTCATCTTGTCAATCAAAACCTTCCCTGGATTTCATATGAGCACACACACGGACAAAAGAACTTCATTATAGTCTTTGCAAGCTAAAATACATGGGAAAGTCCAGAACCGTTTCATGTTGCACCACACTGACA
>JAPMNP010719136.1:0-12182 GCA_029874935.1 Atherina boyeri | reverse complement strand
GTGTGTGTGTGTGTGTGTGTGTGTGTGTGTGTGTGAAAAAAGATGCACTCTTTTCCCAACACTCCCATAACAGAAATGCTATGACTCTCACGACTGCATTTTCAGAACTTCTGTTTGGCTTATTAACTTTTTAACTGTCAGCAGCTAATCCAGCATGACACCAATCATCTATAGATACAGTTGTATCTATTCAAAAATGAAGCAAGGCAATCAAAACCAAAGCTTTAAGCATGTTTTATATGCTGTATATAATTTTTTTTTTTTTTTTAAAGAAAAAAGATTCAATCTTATCTACGATTGCATATCTCAAAGTCAAATCTTTACATTGCTTGAAATTCTTGTTAGTATAGACTGCAAAGTAACATAGGGTATAAGCACAGTATCTGTATGACACTAACTAATTAGAACCAAAGAACAAGGTAGGTAAGGAGGTCTATTCCAACAAAAGACATCTGAAAACCTACAAGCAGAATAAACGATTTATATGCAATTCTTTTTCACATGATGTCCTGTATTGAAGTGTTCAATACATGGTCTTTAAGCAACGTCATCACTAGGGGTGGCATGGTTCACAAAACCCACAAAACGGTTCGTATCACGGTTTTAGGGTCATAGTTTTCGGTTCTTGTTGTATTTTTTCTTTTACTCTTTAACACTCCAGAAATGTACTTCAGCTCAGCATATGATATATAGTGTATTGATGCGCACCTCCTCGGACCTGACATGCAGCCCAGCGCCGCACGTAAAGACGCGGAGGAACTTTCTGGAAATATCGGGGAAAAAAAACTCAGCTCTGCGGAGTTTACTGGTATAAATATATTATATAAGTATATATGTATATGTTTACCGCACGTTATCAGCCCTACTACCACCTGCAGATTTGTAAAAGAAACTGCAGCACCACTCTTTGACCCTATGCTCAAGTATAAACACACAGCCCATCAGCGTCAGCTGGGCTGGTCTGACCTGAAGCAGACGCTGCGCCAGCTATACTTGTGCGGAGATGACGCACAACTATAAACACAGCAGAGGCTGCGGGGGTTACGGCGAAACCTACGTGATGGAGACGTATAAACGCAGAAGTATAAACCGAGCTCTATCACTGAGAGACTGCTTAAATGCTGTAATAGTTGTTTCCTAACTGGCTCTCTCCTCCTACGCCGGGTTCACACCAGACGAGGAACGGCGGTCCGCCGCCTCCCTGTTCACACACCAGACGTGTATTTCTCCGCGGCGGTCGACAAGCGCTTCTGTTCAGCTGCTGTTTATTCAAAGTCATTTTTCATCATTTATCATGTGCTGGGGATCATACACCTCCCTGTAATTATTCATTTTAGATAGTCCACCCTGACTTGTCACCAACTCATCTCTGCCTCTCTCTCTCTCTCTCTCGCTCTTTTCCTGTATGTTTGTGGTTAGACAGCAGACCCTGACGAGGCTACATTGTGCATGGCTCGAACCGTGCGACGCACGCATGCTCCGAACAGAGACAAGCAAACCGAACGGTTCAGATTTTTTTTCATGAACCGTGCCACCCCTAGTCATCACAGAGATGCATATATATCTTTACCAATCATCTAAAATTCACAATCACATGCTAAAAACAGAAGATTGTGGATCCGAATATTTGTTTTTCTTCTTTCTTTTTTTTTGCTGAGAAATTGAAATTAGATTATTCCTGTCAATGAAGGGTTAGTCAGTTTGGCTGAGTGTGGAGGACTATGGCCATGGTCCCTTCGGCCATAGAAGGCTATCAGTATGTTGTTTTGACAGAAAACATGTGAAACGAACTGGAACTATAAGACATACCTGCTTCTCTCAGATAAATGGTAAATGGCCTGTACTTACATAGTGCTTTTATCCAAAGCGCTTTACACTACATGTCATCATTCACCCATTCACACACACAATCATACCCCGATAGGCACATCGGGGGGCAGTGTGGTGTTCAGTGTCTTGCCCATTGACACTTCGTCATGTAGTCTGGGGAAGCCTGGAGTCGAACCACTGAACTTCCAGTTGGTAGGCGACTGCTCTTACCCTTAGCTACAGCCGCCCAGATAATTGGTTGGGAAAGTGTCACACTCAATTTCTATCATTTGACATCTTTGGGTAATATATATGTGCTTAAAGAATCTAATATCATACTATGACAGTCAAAAACATAACATCACATATCTGCCATTTTAGCAAACTGAAGAAAACCCACTGAACTTCTTCTACACCAAGCTTCTGATAGCTAGTCCTTAAACCTGTTAGAACCACAAGCAGCAAGTAGTCAGGATTGGTTGATACTGGTTGCTCCAAATAATCTGAGCGGACCATACCTATAGATTGAGCTGGTGTTCTAGAGATTCAAAGCAGAAATCCTCAGCCATAGTGGTGATGACTAATTTTGCTTCTGACTTGTCTCTTGACATGTAAGAATTACTAGATGAACAAGCTAACAAAATTATTTTTATTGACAGGGGATTTAATTTCATGGCCCTGGTCACCAATACGAAGAGTTCAAAATAATCTAGAGCATTCTCTAAAGATAAACTATACCTCATCTTTGATGTCCTCTAGCTGCTGTGCTGTGAAGATCTCCATTGCTCCCATTAACCTCATCATCAGCTCATCCACTGTCGTATTACCTAGGGGGAAAAGCAAAACATAACAGTAAATAAAGATCTACAGTGCGGGAAATGTTTAACTACAACATTCATAGAAGTAACTAAATTACCTTGAATAACATTTAGAACTTCGTTGGATGTGCGTTTTCCCATAACTATAAGGAGCAGGGGGAACTGGTCTGTCTTGTACGTCCGTATAGTTTGCGTTACCACGCTGCCAAAGTGCCTTGTGCACATGGTGAGTAGTCTGGAAGACAAAGGTACAAATCTGATTAACTTAATTTCCTCATTTCTCTTTTTTCAATGCACTTGCAATTTGAGGTTTTTTTTTGTTTGTTTTGTTACAATAAACATATTTTCGGAGTCTGCAATTTAAAGAGCATAACCCATGAAGCAGACACATGCATACATATATGAGCATACATACGAATGAGCTACTTGCAAGCATGCACACACATTTTTTTTTTTTTTTTTTTTTTTTTAGAAAAAGGGACTTTTTCAGACTGCAGCAGAAAACATATACGTATACCCAAATCATGGTATTAAGGACTTTAAAACCAATTCCAGATTTCTTTTATTCCATCAGAATCACATGCTATTTCAGTTGGAATCGTAAATGAATTAGTATTCCTCACCAGATGCCTGGAATTGATAGGGCAAGAGAGGATTTCTTATTCCATTACAAAGACAGAACTTTTTAAATTAACATTTCAGAGAGGGAAAAGGGTAGCAGGCAGCCGGGGCCCCACCAAGCTCCCTGTAAATGTCATAATATTAATGAATTGCTATAGACTGAATGCAAATATAGATTAGCTTTTCCTCCTGCCTTTTAATAAGATCTACTTTAATAACAGGGTGGTAAAATAGAGAAGTAATGGAATGGATGGAGGGACAGTGGGTCAGAGAAAGAAGATGGATAGTAGGGAAGCTGCCTGAGAGGGGGTGTAACTCATTAAAAAAATTAAGTCAAAGCTATGGGAACAACTCAGAACTTTTAAACAGTGAAATTTAATACCAGCACCACAAAGCTTGCTGTGGTGGCAATAATCACAGAGTGCAAACTAAAACGGGATGTTACAATACAGTGAAATATTAGTTTGCATGGTCATTCAGACCCAACCTTCCCAAGGTGATGAACTCTGAGTGAACCCTAAAGAAGTTGGGTACCCTGAATCTAACAGATTATTTTGATCTGACATTTGTCCCTGTTCAGCCCTCAACCCAGCCAGACCATAAGAATAGCCCAGAGGGAAACGTTAACCTGTAATGAAAGGCCACAGAACAAAGGACACTAACTTGAAGGGTAACCTAATCTTAAATCTCCTCTAAAGCTCAGCCAACCTGCTTTGGTTTATATCTCAAAACTAAGAAAGTCAGTTCATCACAGTGAAAATAATCATCCCAACATAAAAACTGCAATCGTGAAACACGGAGTAGCTCTGTCATGTATCCACTTTGACTCAGGGTGAGAAACCAGGTTATGAAGCACTTCTGAATTCAACATTACATGTATGGACACAACTCTGAAGGAAGGAGGAAGTGCTGCTCCAGGAACTGAGGTGAGCAGTTCAGCAGTCCCATCGAGGCATAATATAACATGGTAAAGAATGTAATTGAGTCTATACCACCTCATGACCTTTAAAAACCTGTAGGGGTAACTAAATGTGGAAGAAACACCTGCATGGATCTTTCAACTTACATGTTTATGGCTCTGCTTTAATGGGTAATGTGACTGACAGCTTCTAATTTTTCATCCATCCCATCCCCATTTCTGAGTGCTGATCCATACAACTAAAATAGTAAATGTTTCCCTGGACTGTCAGCTCACATTTCTTCATATTCAAGTGGGGTATTAAGATGTGAGTTGACTGGTGAGACCTGACACTTGCTTCAATGCGCAGCTGATGAATCAGGCTTGTACAGTAGCACTGCAGGGAATATTTTTGCCTGCCACCTGTACTGGAGCAGTATGGGAACCGGATGCTCTGATAACTCACTGTGTCATACACACTTTGTTTCAGAATAAACATGGACATGTTTTGATTTGCAAGTGACATTTTGTTCTCCCTCTAAACCAGTTATGTTTTCAGGTTGGATTATGTGAAGAGGAGAAGTCAAGTGTATAGAACAGGTTCCCATTGGTCTGCCTCTGCCTTTGTTAAGACAGAGTTTATAAGTTTAATCAAATGCCACATATTAATTCATTAATAGTGTCAGTGAGGAATATTATGTGTTATACATTTGATTTGGGTAAACAAAATATACATATAGCAAAAATAATTGACTCCCAATGTATTTATTTACTGATGGGATCAATATTAGCTTTGTGCAATGACAGTAAAATGTCTGTACGAGATATCAGATTCATCTCCCATAAGTGACAATTACACTGGCATCCAATCACCAGTTTGGCTTTTATGCATAATTAATCATTTAACAGGGAAGCCTGTGAGAATAACACATTCCAGTACGAGCAGGTTTAGCTCTCTCACACACACAATTAGGATACCTTTCTAACAGCCTGTGTGACTGATGCCAATCACCAGTCACTTTGGATAAGCTAGAGAGCGTGAGAATGGAGAGAGGCAGTTTATGTGTGAGTGAGTTAGTGTGCACATGTGCATGCATGCGTTAGCAGCAAAGCTGAGGCTAGCTGTGTGTGATGAAAAGCTCCAGATGTTGCCTCTCTTTTAATACGCAATAAAAAGGCCCAGCTGGGGCAAAAAGCAAAGGAGGCAAATTGGAGAGAAAAGAGAGTGGAATGAAGGAAGGAGGGAATTTCTTAAAAAGAAATAATGGACGGGTGAGGTCAGGGTGCGAGCCTTTCTTAAATGACTGCTACCAGAGGGCAAGCTTAACTCGAAGTTCAGTAAGAGGGAATCAGAAAAGGAGACAATACAGAATGGAGTATGAATATAAAGATCAGCAGATGATAAATGAATATGGCTCTGAGTACAGTTAAAGGAAATCACTATCCGGTGAGAATCATTTCTGGAAGTTGCTGGACAAGAGAAACAAACAGGTGTTTTACCAACCAGTCAATTACCAACACAGGGCACTGCAGCTATGCTTGGACTTTTAGGACAAATGGAGAGATAGAGATGTTTGGGCTCCAAGGGAGTCCTTCATCTCCCACTGACCCTCTATTCAGACAGCTTAGTCAAGATTGCCCAATCAGGGGCCTCACCATGCAAACACAACGCCTTTTGTTAGCATGCAACCTCCAAGCTTCAAAAAAGAGAATGAAGCTCAAGAGAGAATGAGAGGACAGAGATACAGGGTGTGAGCAGTGGAGTAAGAGCTGAATGCTAGCAATTAAGGAGATGTCAAATGGATTTTAAAAGGCTTGTTTGTGTGTGAAAATGAGGTTCCATCCACACTAGCGTTTTAAGATTATTCTCAATATGCTTAGTGTATACACTGCAATGGCATGATGACATATTTAACCTTCATCAAGAGTTTGTGACTTATAATGAAATTTGGTTTTAAAAAGCAAAACAACAAAAAGGCAGCTCAAATGAAAAAGGTGCTGGTCTTTTTTTTTTTGTTTTTTTATTGTATATATAGGTTTTGTTTACTAACAAAGTAATGGCTGTCGTATGTAAGTATGGTCACTTAATGACAGTCAACTCAGACCAATGTGGTTACTATTTGATGTCTTTGCATGAGGGCATACTGTAAAGTTTAAAACTGTGAAAATGACAAAGTACAAATATAAAAAAAAGAAAAGAAAAAGGTGCTGGTCAAAATTATGTTAGCTTTCTCTAAGAGAAAAATAAAAAGCAACTTGGTACTGAGACAGGATGGCAGCCAGCTCCAGACTGCTTTCCAACATATTCTGGTAGCTCACAGGGTCAATAGCTCACAATCAAGCTCTTCTTATAGAGAGATACATTTCAATATTTTTATTATTATATACGCTTCAGTATAAAAGCAAACAGTCTACTCCTTCAGGCTATAAGTCACATATTAATAAAACATAAAGTTAAAGCAGACAGGTTTATCCGGTTCAGTTACAGCACAATTCAAATGTATAGATTGCAAAATTTAGAACTATATGGATGATTTAGATAGGTGTTGGGATCTCCAGTATATAGCTTTAATACCTGGGATTAAACCTGATCTCTTGTCCTCTGAAGCCTGACCTAAGATTTGCTTCATAATTTCAAAGACACACAATGTCTTTTTTTTATATACGACGATGAAGTCATTAATTTAAAGAAAAGTTTCTAGTTGTGATTAAATTATCTATTCTTAAAGGTGATCTATAGAACTTTTGTTCCTCCCGGTCAGCAGGTGGCGTTTTTAAACTCAGCTGCTCTTGCTCCTACCGTCAGTTGCACCGGTTGCCAGGTTTGCCGAATGCCCCAGGAAGGGGGAAGCGGTGATTATATAGTCTGCTGTGATGTCAAGCGATGAGTCTTAAGTGGTAATGTATCGGATTTTTTCTTGTGTGCCATATGACGCCATTACACACTGCAACAATCACTGTGTAAAACATGTTTAGATCGCAAATAGCAGACAGTGGTAAATGAGGATTAGCAAACGATCTGGCATCCTGTGTGCTCCACTCCTTATGACATCAACGGCCTGATGCTGTTGGCTGAGAGACACTTCCTGTCGAGGGGGGTGAGGAAACCAAAGGAAAATATTTATGTTTATAGGACCCATAAAAAATATAAAAATATCATATTTGGACAAAATGTTTATTTTCTCTAAAATGAACACTTTTATTCTACACCCCTTTAGACATTCTGTGGGTATATTATTGTTTTGAAAATATCAGTTTTTATGAAAAAGTTCTATAGATCACCTTTAAACTGGATATTGGAAATTTGGAAGATATTGGAAGTCACTCTCACTAATGAAAAAAAATGTATATCACTCCATTATGAATCAGGGGGACAAGAGCATCAGCAGATTTAATTTTGCAACATTTTTCATGTGTTGTGGCATTTTAAGAAAATGATAAACATCTCTCTTCACAAGTCAATTTTTCATTCTATCCCTTTTTAAAAACCTGTCAGAGTAGTAAAAGTTATTAATCTGCAGTTGGAGCTGTTTGTGGTGTTTATAGTTTTAGCAAACGAGCTGACACAATAGGAGAAATAACTAAAACCTGTCATCCAAGCTGAATCAACCCTTGTTTGGCACCATCTCAACAAAGGTTAAACCCTGGGTCACAAAAGCAATGTTCTAAGGCTGTTGTATTTAATGAAATTACATAAGAGAAACTCTTTGCCACACCCTAAACTGTATCATAAACCATACTAAATCTGCAAGAGGAGGTGAAAATCAGCACCTTAATGGAAAGGAGAATAATTTCGCTCATGCTGTACAGTACCTGGCTTTGTTAGCTTCTTTAGTGACATCCCAGGCCCATGTGATGAAGTTCTGGCTCAGGTAGGAAACAATGGAGTCTGCACACATCATTTGGGAGCAAAAGACATTGCTGAGGACACTGTCGTCATTATGGAGGTAGATCGCCAATAGCTTTCTCTGTGGAAAAAAAAAACAGTTTATTACCTCAGTACATTTTATACTTGGAGCTGATGTTTGCTTTTGCTAAGTGGAAGACAATACATTAATGAAGCAATGCCATAAACAGCGTACTGTCTGTGAGTTGGAATTGATTGTAATAGTTTAAGTCTGTGAATCACAAGTTTGATCACAATACAATATTATATCAAACCAGTGGATAATGATTTAATGTTTGCCAATATTTGACTCAATGCTATTCAGGAGTTAGGGATCAATATGAAAGGGATATTGTTGATCCACCACAATCACTTTAATTCATATCAATTCACAAAAAACAAATATTACAAAATATCACTAGCAAATTGTATTACTTGGCTTAATCAGACATTTAAATGAAAAACAATTTGTTCTTTTAATAAAAATAAAATTCTTTATAATGTCCTTTAAAACGTTCACATAATGTAAAAGAAAAGTGAAAGACAAAATTTCTGTGTTTATGTTAAACCAAGAAATAGTATAAATCTTACTCCTATTAAGAGTCTCAAACAAAATGTCATAGGAACTACATTGTAAAAACCAAGGTAGTTCAGTCTGACTTCATCATGTCAAAGTTACACATCATATCATGTTACACAACACACCACGTCTTAGGACATTTGCATTTTCAAATTTTGTTTTTTAAAACAAAGCAAATAAAAAAAGATATTGACTTGCGCTTCATTGTATCTAAGTTTAATTGATATTTTCAATTTAGACTGATGTTATTGGCTAACACATCATTTGATTAATTTACTAATGTAGAACAATGGATTGCACCTCTATTAAATTTGCGCAAAAGCAACTTATATGTTAAACAAATCACAAGTTTGATGGTCAGCAGAAACAAATACTTGTCAGTATGTCAAATCTGGGATGTTTGTTTAAAATTACTAAATACAAATACGTTTGATATCTTTTAGCTATATTCAATTACTAAAATGACACTTTACATTAACTTAAAATGACATGACAGACAACTCACTCAAGAGTTAGCAGAACTTCCACAAACCACAGCAAGGACATAACTGACAAAAAAGCAAATATCACACAAAATCAAATTGAGAGTGGTGTAAATAAACTTCCTTTGGAAGAGACGGAGATATGGAGAAAACAAAACAGACAAATCACTCTATTTATTTTATACCAAATGCCAGCAGCCTGCTCAGGTTAGTAGCAGCAAGGCCAGACAATATTGACGAAGCTCCAAATCCAAGGATATTGACACCATCATATAAGCCTGCTAGATTTTCCCTACTGACAAACTAATTAAAAAACAAACACACCCACAAACATAAAAGGTTCCAGGGGACAATGTTGGAAATAATGCTCTTTAAATTACAAGTCACTTCTCTTGCTATAAAAGAACAAACAAGAACAATTCTCAGTCTCAGCTTGGTTCATTTTAACCAAATGTGACGGGGGGGAGTTGAGGGGGTCTGTTCTCAGGAACAGTAATCTAGACTACGTATGCCAAAAAGCAAAAAAAGGAAAAAAAAAAATCTACACAGGGTGTAAAATGCGAAGGCAAGTGAAAGAAGAAGTTGTGCTATACTGTGGCCTGTGTAGAATAGAAATGGGAGAGCACTGCTGTGTTTGCTCAACGATTAGTGCTTTAGAATAATCTCCAGGGCTCCTAGAGAGAAGGAGCTGGGGACTCATTCACTGGGCCGATTCAACAGCCTGAAAAGATTAAACACTCATGCTGAGAAGACAAGCAAATTCAGTCTTGAGGGAGGAATGAGTGTGAGGATAGTGAGAGTTTTACAAGACGAAAAAAACCCCAAAAAAAAAACACTGACACACACTCGAACACTGGTGGCCTACAACACATACACAAACTTAACTCTGAACCCACAAGCGACAGATTTATACTCGCGCACATGCATGCTCAATTAGAGTAAGTGTAAAGACTAATCAAAGTAGGTATTTTGGCCAACTGAACTCCTTCATCTTAGTTAAACTGTCCATACCCCTCTGTTCAATCTCTGCTTTCAAAGTGAGATCTTTTGTATTGCCTGTCTTAGCAGGGAGGGGCAAATCCCTCAGTTCAGCTAAATTACTAGGTCCAACCTGAGCTAGATAGTGACCCCACAGCCCTTCCTCACACCTGTTTGCTTAAATCTAAGCTTTTTTGTGAGCAAGAGACTAAAGACTTCTCACAGTTGATCAGCACTTGCACATGAGCCTATATGTATAAGCAACTCCTCCTACTCAGCAGACAAATAAATAAGAGTTTGGGTTGTTATGACATTAAAGAAGGTCACATAAAAAAACTGTTTCCTATAAATCCAATATACATTTGCCTTGAAATAAAATTTGCAGCTTATGTGTGGTCTGCTTGCATAAAGTACGCAACTTTTTTCAATAAAGGAGATATACCAGTGATTGTTGGACTCATTGGCAGATGAAGTCAGAACAACAATAAACTCCAGAAGAATTGGACAGAGAGAATCAAAGTACACAGTGTTTGTCTGTCATAGCATTAATAGGTGCTGTCTGTTTAAGTATATTAAAGTATGAAGTTCCAAAAGTTGTAACTTAAATTCATGAATATCCTTCTGGCTTAGCTCATCTTATTGACTGAACACAGTAAAAAGGTCTGGGTGCAGCTTACATTAACAGCAAAGATCCCCTAATGACAAGCAACATTCTAATATTATTCATAACAATAGCAGTTAACACTTAATACATCCTAAGCATCTTTGGCATTTTCTCAAATTATATTACAAAAAAAAAAAATTTCACAAGTGAAAGAAATGTGTTACAGAGAGATAGCATGCACAATGTTATAATATCTTAAAATTCATAAAAATATCTTAGGCATAACTCTAATCTGCTTAAATGGGAAACATTCTTTTAAATGAAGTTTATTATACTGAGAAAAAAATCAACCGAATGAAAATAGCTCTTTGGACTCATATTGTGAATAGTTATGATGGGGCAAAGTACCAAAGGTAGACAATCCAGGTGCCAGAAAATAAAAATCCTGCCAGGTTTTTTGGATCTGCCGATACATTTAGAACATGTGTTTTCACTAATGACGTCAGTTACCTGGCAGAGGAGCTGTGCTGATTAAATTCAGCAGGTTTAGTGATTGGTTGGAATAACTGCCGGACAGGTTTTTACTTTCTGGACCAGAGATGTCTACCTCTGGATATGATATTTTTCTGTGCAGACTTTCTGTATCACATAATCTTTCCAGATCGCCTCCCTCGTGTACAACACTGACATTCATCACTTTATTTACATGGCCCTACAGTATGGCATATCTGCAAAATGGCATGAAATATACAATGCCCATAATACAGGATTTATTTATTTATAATACACTATTTATTGCAAAAAATCTCACAACACAACCAAACTAATCCTACCCCTTTACTCTTAAATACCACATGTCATTCAACAAGAAGTCACACTCTCTGCTCTGAATCTGCACAGACGGGAAAGCTAATATCTATGAAAAACAAAATACCAGATGATATTGTTCCGTTATCCTATAAAGACCACTGGAACATTTACGCCTTATCTTTCTTTTATCCATCTGTTACTCTCTACATTCAGCAGTAATTTAAAGCAGTAGTATAGGCAAATGATATGTATGTGATATTGTTGAGCAGTTTTGAAGTCAAATGAACTTTTGGGGGACTCTAGTGAAATTGTTTTGCTGACAAACAAAACTTTCATTCTATCAACGGATTAGATTTTTTTTCCCTTTGGACAGTATTTGTGACACATCAAGACATTTTTTTATAATAGATACAGTGTGTTCAATAGAGCAAGGGAAGACAAACTGATATGGCACTAAAACATAAAGCAAGATGGGAGGAAGGACAGTCACATTCTAGAAAGCAAATGCTTCAAAATGAAGAGCTTATATGACCTTGTTTACAATTAAAAGTTCATGTTGTTGATGATGTCACCATGTTGTCCTGTGGTATTAATTACTAATAGCAGTTATGTTCATGCTTTTTCTCTGGGTTGCCAAAAGTTCTGATCCAAAGGTTCTGATGCAATTCATGAGCTTTTTCCCAGCCTGTCTGTTTA
>JAPMNP010719120.1:0-20032 GCA_029874935.1 Atherina boyeri | reverse complement strand
CAGTTGTTAAAATAAACAAAACAATTGTTTTTTCTCAATTTCTGAAACACTAAAGTGTTACATCTTTGTAAGAAGATCTTAGGCAAACACAGTGTAAAATGTGTGCCTGTTTGCTTTTCAAAAAGCATATCTCTATTTCCATATACAGTGCCCTCCATAATCATTGGCACCCCTGATTAAGATGTGTTCAATTTTTTCTAAATAATATAGGACCACATTGAAAAAAAGAGGAAAATCCAACCTTTAATTCAAGTGCATTTATTCAATGGGAAAAAAATCCCACATTAAATAATCATTATTTTACATCAAATCATGTGTACCACAATTATTAGCACCCATGATGTCAATATTTTGTACAACTCCCTTTTGCCAACAAAACGGCACCTATTCTCGAATGTTTCACAAGATTGGAGAATACAGAAAGAGGGATATTCAATCATTCCTCTTTGCACAATCTCTCTAAATCATCCAGCGACCTGGGTCCTCTCCTCTGCACTCTCCTCTTCCACTCACTCCACAGGTTTTCAATGGGGTTTGAGGTCTGGGGACTGAGGTGGCCATGGGAGGAGTGTGATTCTGTGTCTGGTGAACCATTTCTGTGTAGATTTGGCCACATTTTTAGGGTCATTATCTTGCTGAAAGACCCAGTGACGACCCATATTCAGGTTTCGGGCAGAGGCTACCAGATTTTGATTTAAAATCTCTTTGTATTTCAAAGCGTTTATGATACCATGCACCCTGACAGGCCCACAGCATCACCAATCCTCCCCCATATGTCACAGTAGGCATGAGTTGCTGTTGTGCATATTCATCTTTTGTGTTACGCCAGACCCACTTAGAGTGTTTGTTGCCAAAAAGCTCTATCTTTGTCTCATCTGACCAAAGAACACGGTCCCAGTTGAAGTCCCAGTACCGCTTAGTGAACTCCAGACGTCTGCGTTTATGATTGTTAGCCTGATGGTTGTTTCGGAGACTTCATGACCCCAAGATGCTGCCATTCGTTGCAGTTCTGTAACAGTGAGCTTTGGAGAACTTTATACCTCTCTTACCATCCTCCTCAATGTACGTGGTGGCATAGTAAACTTGCGCTTGTTTACAACTGTTCCAGCTGTTTTAAACTTCTTAATGATTCCTCTGACTGTAGATATGGGCAGGTGGATGCGAGTGGCTATTCTCTTGTAGCCATTGCCTGACTTGTGAAGGTCAACACACATCTGCCTTACTCGAATGGTGTGTTCCTTTGTCTTTCCCATGTTGAAGAGTGGATAGGAGAAATGGCCTCTGTGTAACGTCATATTTATACCCCAGGGAAACAGGAAGTGATGAATTACTAATTAAATGTTCCCAGATACTCTTTGTGACTTTATAAACTATTGTAGAAATGACAGAAATATTTCAATTATGTTTATTTCCTAGGAAATTTTATGAATGCCAATAATTGTGAACAGGTGATTTTATGAAAAATAATTATTTCTTAGTCAGGGATTTTTTTCCCACTTAAAATTCACTTTAGTTGAAGGTTATGTTTTTCTACAATTTTCAGTGTTAGAGTAAACTTCTGCAATAATTTTTTTTATTTATTTCAAGGTTTTTAACACATCTTACCTGGGGGTGCCAATAATTATGGAGGGCGCTGTATGTATCGTTCCTGTACCAATTCTAATTAACTTTGGTGTGTTATTGATTTGTGAGGGATATCCAGGGATTGTACTTATGGAACTGATTATTTAAACTTTCACCAATAATTAATTTCAGAAGAATATTTGTAATTAATATTTTTCTCTCTTTTTCTGTTTCTATTACAGCTGTACAAAGTGTCTCCTCAGGAGGAGAAATGTGGGAGTCTGCTAGATGCAGTTGTATGCAGAATGGCCATAAAAGATATCTCGTAGCTCCAACAGTGCATATACATTGCTGCTTTCATTGGAAATTTCTGGTATTTTTGGGACATAAGATGTAAGAATGGGTCAAATTTATAAAGTATTCGTGAAAACATGTCTTTATTCCTACCTTACGCGATCTGCTCAGTCATGGTTATGCAGTGAAATGGGTAAAAAAAAAAAAAAAAAGTTCTAGAGCCAGTTAGGAAGGTTCCAACCCCAAGTTTAGTAATTTACTGCAGTATCTTTTATTTACCTCGCTCCTTTGAACATGATCTGTGGCATTTGTTTTGAGGCTGGACTGAGCCTTTCTGACAGCAGGGGACAGTGATTTAAACCTGGTCTGCTGTTGAATAATGGATAATAAGTGCTGTGGGCCACATATCAGCTTAATCTCTTGAGGATTTCAACAAAAAAGCAAAAAAAAACAACAAAAAAACAATTCGCAGCACTGACATGAAAGCCTTAAACTTCAGTCAGACACTGTCAGCATGAGAACAAAAGAATAATTAATGGTGCAGTCGTCTGTCTGTCAACTCTTTTAAATCAGATTAAATGAACTCCTTTTTATCACAAGTTTAATTTTGGAATAAAAAAAAATGTGTGTGTGTATGAATGTGTGTGTGTGTGTATATATATATATATATATATATATATATGTGTCAGGCTTTCATATCTGTAGACTGGGTGTTTACCGTCAGCCTGCATACAGTCGTCCTATCATGTAAACCTCAATATTGGAAAAGTTTGAAAATTCTCTCCAATGGTAAACAAAAAAAAGAACCTTAATCTGTAATTTGTTTATTCACCTGTGCCTTTTATTGAACAGAAACAAGACGGAAGAAAATGTATTCAGTTTTCAGTGACCAGTTTTATAAAGAAAATTTAAATTTGGTTCCTGCATCACATTTAGAAGCCATTTTTAAAGTCTTTAGCTTTTATTTCTCCAAGGATCAATTTCAGGCCCAGTACTTTTTAATCTATACATTCTGCCACGTGGGGGTGTCATCGGGAGACGCAGCATTGATTTTCATAGCTATGCTGATGACAGCTTTACATAGCCATGTCTCCTTGTCACGTAGATCATTGTTTGCATGAGTGTGTGTTTGTACGACCGTGTGAGAGAGAAACTCGAATCAGGTGTTTTTACATTACTAAATTATATACGTTTGTGTGTGAAGGCTTGTTTTATTTCAGTGTGCATGAACATTTTATCATGTAAAGCATTTTGTGTTGCTATTGGCATGAAATGTGCTTTATAAATCAAATTTAATTTGATTTAGCATATATAAGGTTTTACAATAAACCAATTCATTTGTGACATGTGATGGTGTCAGTATTAACAGTAAAAAGACTTCACCAGAGGCAGGACTGCATAAGAAACTGTCACATCACCATGATCAATTCAACCCTCTAAGCTTAGGAGTACCATGCCACTGTCAACAGCTGTCCAACAGCTTATTGTCAAGCTGTATGATTCATTAAGTTGAAGCAGGGAAACATCTAAAACCTGCAGTTTTGAGATTGAGATCCCTGCCATATTGCAATGATACGAAAGCTACAGAATGGTACTGGATTGCATAGTGTCCAAAGCATAGGTGACTTTGACATGTATAAGGGTATAATTGATGTAGAGGAGTATATTTGGAACTTTTAAGACATGAATTACAATCAGGCACTTCCTTTAACCGGTTGATAAAGTAGCTATTTTAGCAGATCCATGTCAGATCTAGTTGTCCACAACTTAAGACACAGGCACAGAGACTGTTTGGCTGATCTGCTGTTAAGCTCTGTCCACTTTTATGTAAAAACTTAATACGAGGACAAAGCTGAGGCAACAATGACCAGACTGTTCAGCAACTAAAATCTACTCAAGATTTTCATTTTTTGAAAACTCCAAAAATTAGGATGTTGGCAAAGATCCCAAGTTGTTTCGAAATGAAATTTTTCCAAAAAATATACTTCTTTGTCTTCTCTTATCATTTTAAAAAATAATTTCCTGAATTAGAGGAATAAAATCACTTTAAATCCTAGGTTTCCTATATAGAAAGACTATATCTACAAGCCAGCTTGTAAAATAGGAAGTTTTTAGTCTGGAAAGTTGGCGAGCTCGTCTTTTCCAATGTTTCCTCCGCTGAGGATACACACAATGTTCTTTTCCTCCATGTCCGGTATCTTGTTGTTAACAATGGCGGCAAAGGCAGCAGAGCCTGATGGCTCTACCACAAGGCCAGCTCTGTAGAGGGTGGTCACTGCTGCCTTTATTTCCTCATCACTCACTAGGACGATCCCTTCCACGTATCGCTGACACAGCGCATACGGCAGCTTGCCTGAAATGAAAAGGGAAGGAGTCACTAAGAGCAAACTGGTGGCAGAGGGGAAATCCATTCTAAAACCAGAAATAAGGAGGAAAAACTGGCAGAGACAAACCTGCAAAAGGAGGTGCAAGTCCAGAGGCGATACTCTTGGTGTCCATCCCAACTGGCTTCTTTTCAGTAAAGCTTTTGTACATTGTGCAGGCTGAGTTTAAACATACAAAACAATTCATAATAAATTCAAACTGCTGCTTTTGTAGATGACTCAAACAGATATTTCTCAGTTTTTACCTCCTTCTGGTTCCACGCCATAGATTCTGGTTTTATTGCAGCCTGACAATTTGATGGCGGCAGCTACTCCGGCCAGCAGCCCGCCTCCACCACAGCACACCACCACCACATCAGGCTTCGACACCACCTCCAGCACCTCCATGCCCAGGCTGCAATCGCACCATTAATGGGGCATAAAATGGGAGTCGGTTTGCTTTTTATCACCAGCATACATACATAAAACTGTCACCTGGCATCACATAGTGTACCTGGCATGTCCAGCTATGAGATCCAGGTCATCGTAGGAGTGCAGGAAGGTCATGTTGTCAGCCTGCACACAACGGTTCACGACGTTCATCAGACAGGATGTAGGAACTCGCTCAACCTCCACTCCAAAACTCTGAAGGACAAGAATTGGCAAGTGAGAGCACATCAGAAATGACCACTTTCTTTCATGCAAACATTCAGACATAATCAGAGAAGCACAAATGATTGATCCCACTTTATTCATATATTTTACTTGTTTTTATTCCAGTCAAATAGCATTATGGTCTCTGACCTGTATGAGGATGGACCTGGACTCTGGGGAAGTTTCCGGCATAACCACCTTTCCCTTTGATCCATAGTGTTTTGAGGCATATGCAAAAGATTTCCCATAGTTCCCTGCAGACATGGTGACAAAGTGCCCCCCCTTTGGTCTCCTGGCAAACTGATTGGCCACTCCCCTGATCTTAAAAGACCCTGTTAATCACAAATATATCAACCAAACAGCACAAGACAATGTTATGAGAAATAGCTAGAACTGAATCAAAGTGGTTTCCACCAACCGGTTCTCTGCAGGTTTTCCAGTTTGATTTGGATGTTGCAGCTGATGCTCAGAGGCAAAGTGGTCTGGGACCAAGGAATCATGGGAGTGTTGATGACACCCAGAGGGCTGCTCCTCACTGTCTCTCGGGCTTCTCTTAACATGTCCAGAGTGATGGAGTCTGCAGACGCCTCATCCATCTGAGTCAGTAACACACAAATATGGACAGTGCACATTAATGATAGACTTGATGGATCCTGGAACTTTGTGATTTTAAAGAAATAGACTGGATTACTTAACCCCATTTTGTTTTATTTTGTAACCTGCATTGTTTACGATTTTATTATTGAGATTGCTGTGATGTTTTGTTATTTGAAAATAAACTAATTAAAAAATAAAAATAAAATCAGGAATAGGGGCCTACTATGAGTTTTCCTCAATTTTCAAAAAGTCCTAATGCCACTTCTTTACTAGAAACGGTATAGTTGGTTTATTTAATAAATTGATTATTAGGCTAGGCTTGATTACATTAGGCTTAAAATGTAAAGACTTCAGTAGATTTGTATTCTGCTGTAGAAATGAGTCCACAAACCGAAGATACCTTTGGAAGAGTTGTTTAACGTTAAACTAAAAAGCTAATGTGAAAATAGGATTCCTAATACGACCAAAAAACATGTTTAATGACCTCTGCATATTTTACACTCACCTTATTTTTTATTCTGCAAGTAACTCCGCGAGTTGTCAACAGTGTTACAAATTTGCGACTCCCGTCTGTTCAATGGTTCCACATTAAAAAATGTTTCAAGTCGGACGCTTTTCGCCCCCGGAACGTAAATATGGCGGCTCCTAAAAGTGTCAGTACAGAGCTGTTAGCTAAAATTTCTTAGTTACGCAAGCCATTAATATATTGACAGAAAAGAGTTTACGTGGAAACAGAATGGGGTTGATAAGACACGTTGTGTGTGCCATGTCCGGCGGAGTTGACAGCTCCGTGGCGGCTTTGTTATTGAAGAGAAGAGGTGAGAAAACCTGCCAGACACACACCTGAGGTGGATTGTCCCTGGTGAATGTTTAACTACGCAGTTGAAAGAAAGTTTAACTAGCTGCCCGAAATGTAGCTGTTTATGTTTCTGAGCTGTACCACCCAGCACACGTTCAGCTGCTGTTCCTAAATGCACATTTTGAGGTCATATGTTTTTATTTTGTCCACTGCTGTGTGAAGGCTACAGTGTGACAGGGGTTTTCATGAAGAACTGGGACTATCTGGATGAGATAGGGGTCTGTTCTGCAGAGAAGGACTGTGACGACGCATATCGAGTTTGCCAGATGCTGGACATCCCTTTCCATCAAGTTTCATATGTCAAAGAGTACTGGCATGATGTCTTCAGGTATAGTGTCTGCCATTTATAAACAATCATTGCTTTTATTATTATGACTATCACTGTTATTTATTTTATGATAATAAGGCTAAAATTTTTCTTCATTCATTTGCAGTAATCTGTTGAAGGAGTACGAAAAGGGCAGGACACCAAATCCTGATATACTATGCAACAAACACATCAAATTCAACCATTTTCATAAATATGCTATCAGCACTCTTGGTACGTAGTCATATTTCTGATAAGTGAGTCAAATGGGTTGATCTCCATTTTCAACATTTGCTTACACATCACTTCCAGATGATGCCCTCTCAGAAAATGTTCCTCTAAATTGTTAATTAGGATTTTACCTGCTGTGGACATCAGTCAGCACATTTAGAATTAGGAAGCATTAGGGACAAAATAGGGAAAAGAGAATAGTGGATTTTCACCATATATAAGGAATAATCAAACAAACAAAAAGCCCTCAAACTTTGAAGATAACTATGTGAAAGTTGTGACTTATGATCTCAGAATTAGGAGATTTTAATATTTCAAATGAGCATAATTTCTTTCCTTTATTGAAAGGTTAAGCTGAAGAATTTATGGGTGCAGATGAAAGTTTCACTCACTGTTAGAATGACAAGAAAAATGTCTTGAGTAAATAAAGTATTTGATTAAATATTTATTTACTTGTTTTAGGTGCTGATGCCATGGCGACAGGTCATTATGCCAGGACGTCACTGGAAGACGAAGAGGTTTTCCAGCAGTCATACAAGGCTCAACCGACTACGCTTTTTAGAGACCGTTTTGAGATCAGAAATCGTAAGTATTTGATTCTCACTGCATTTTAATTTAAAATGGCTTCAATTAAGTCCATCTGATGTCATAGTTCATTTCTGTGCCTCTGACCTGCCCCCACCTACCTCTTCAGCTGTGAGGTTGTACAAGGGAGCTGATCTGATCAAAGACCAGACATTCTTCCTCAGTCAGATCTCACAAGATGCCTTGAGACAAACTCTGTTCCCACTTGCTGGACTTACCAAAGAGTTTGTGAAAAAGATTGCTGCCAAGGCAGGGTTTCAGCATGTACTGAAGAAGAAAGAGGTGTGCAGAAAAACACTCATGAAAACAAATATTTATCTATGTAATGTGTAAAGTTTGTGACCAAGCAGCATGTGTTACTGTTCTTTCAGAGCATGGGCATCTGCTTTGTTGGAGAGAGAAACTTTGAGAACTTCATTTTAGAGGTTAGACATTTTTCTCTTTCTTCCGCTTCAGAGCTGAATCTGCCCATCTGTTTATGATTAGCTCAAATGATAAACCTTGACTGTCGTGTCTTCATTATTATTCATTTATTTATTTTTAGTATCTGGAACCTAAACCAGGAAACTTTGTTTCCATTGAAGATGGCACTGTGATGGGAGTACACAAAGGTATGTTCACAGTTGGTTGGAACAAATATGAGCCTCCATATGGTGTGATGTTAGCGGATGACATAACTCAAAGCGCACACTGTAGAAATACTCTGAAAAGACCTGTGCCTATGCATTGGGTCCATTGTCAACAATACCCAATCTAGAATTTTCTTCAGTATTGGTATGGTACGGATATTGATGCCAATATATCAGATCGGTACATCCCTAGGAGAGAGGTACCAGCAATCCTCTCAGCCATCCGACCCTCGTTGCGTCTCTTCACCTGTTCTTTTTGTGGTTCTGTCCATCCAGGTTGGTTCACTCTGACATTGGGCCAGAGGGCGAGGATAGGAGGACAAAGAGATGCCTGGTTTGTTGTGGACAAAGACATTGTTACTGGAGATGTAATCGTGGTAAGAAGAGCTTTCTTTTAAATAATATTGAAACATTTTCCTTGACTTTTTGCTTGTGTTTTCAGTTTGTAGCTTCCTGGTAGACTTTCCTGTACATTAGAAAATATGTAATAACCTTGTTGAGTGAGCAGTAAATCTATCTTTTTATTGTCTGTTGAAAATGCCTGGTGACCTCAAGCCGAACATTTAATTGCCTCACTTTTCTATGGTAGATTAACTTATTTAACATTACAAACATGGAATCTCTCTGCCTCAGGCTCCAACTACCAATCATGCGTCTCTTTTCCGTGATACTCTGCGAACTGACCGCTTCCATTGGTTAACGGTTGACCCACCTCCTGAACTAGCCAGGACGCAAATGTTGGAGTGTCATTTCCGCTTCATCCACCAGATGCCGCTCAGTAAGTTCTGTGTTCACCAGGCGATGATAAAGTGTGTTAAACTTTCATCAAACTTGAACTTCTGCTTTGGGCTTTGTAGTTCCCTGCACAGTAACTCTTAACATGGATGGATCGGTGTGGATTTCACTCTCTCAGCCCGTCAGAGCTCTGACATGTGGACAGGTAACATTTAACACACCTGTTTTAGGGAAGGAAACAGAATTGTTCAAGAGTCTTCTGTAAACTTGTTTTAATGCCTGAAGATTGCATGTTTTTTTTGGTTTTTTTTCATTTGTTTTTTTTTTCTGTTTTTTCCATCCCTGCTCCAGTTTGCAGTGCTTTACAAAGGCGATGAGTGTTTGGGCAGTGGAAAAATCATCCAGATGGGTCCCAGTGAATACACACTCCAGAAGGGCAGAGAGCGATTTGTGGCCGGCAAGCAGCATAAAGAGGAGCCGAACCCTGAACCTGCCAGCTGAGATGAGCTCACGGTCCAGTCAAGATGGAAATGCTCTCTGTTCGGTACATTTGGTAGAAGTTCCTGACCAGAAAGAAATGTTGTTACTAAGAGTGGATATTGTTTTTAAAAGCTGTGTCTTGCCAGTGTTTATAACTCAAGGACAAATGGGTTGACCTCTTAAAG
The DNA here is from genome assembly GCA_029874935.1 of Atherina boyeri. Taxonomy (NCBI): domain Eukaryota; kingdom Metazoa; phylum Chordata; class Actinopteri; order Atheriniformes; family Atherinidae; genus Atherina; species Atherina boyeri. Next base: position 10,550 of record JAPMNP010719120.1, on the reverse strand, counting down.
ACAAGTTCACTGCTTGGTGCTCAGATAAGCTATGTGTATCAAAGCCAAAGTGTTCAGGAGAAGTGACTCAGTAGTGATAATACGCTTTACTAGAATCCTTATGTTGTCAAAAACACTGTTTTAACCGTTATTACAGGACACATCTGCACCAGCCTTGTTAATGAGAGCAGCTGCTGCACAGTTGATATGCATTCAGTGGAGTGATATGTAGGAGACGGTTAAACCTTTTTTCTTTTAGTCAACTGTTTTACATCAGTGTGGATGGAGACTTGAGTGCAAAGAGCACAGGCGCTTTGACGGCAGGAAACGTAATCACGTATCATGTATTTGCAGCCATGAAATCCAGTTTAATGTAAGATAGAGCGAGTCACCAGGAATAATGGAGGGAAAAACATAACAACCATCACACAAAAAAGAAAGAAGTTTGAAGTCTGAAGTCTGCTGATAGAAAATGAAAGTGTAGTTTTGGTCCTTTTAATATAACCTACCTCTACAGTGTTGATAAAACCTGTAGTCTGTGTGCCTCTTTTTAAGCATGCTGTTTAGTCTGAGGCCTCTGGCAGAGCTTTGTGTTATTGCAGCAATGGGACAGCTGCAGATTGTCTGGGGAGGAGCACGGGTACATGTAGGTAACAGGATGGCCTCATCTATGAGTTTTAGATACTTTGAGCTTCCTGTCTGTCTGTATGATAAGATTACACATATTTATTTACCTGTAGGATTTTCCCTGTCATTCCTAAAGCTGCTCAAGCATCCGCAAGTTTACCTGTCTTCCTTTGGTCTTTTTCTCACCAGCTGCAAACTTTAGGGCTTGTATAAAGATAATCTTTGTATTTATTATGATATTTCAAATAAGTTGAGCTGAGTTTTTGATTAGATGACCACAAATGTCACAAAGCAAGGCAGTTTTTCTATGTGATATTACAGTTAAAAAACCCGCACAAAGTTAAAGAATGAAGGTAACCAAAAGCCTTAGTCCACATGTCCAAAATGTTGTAGTGTAATGTGGCCGGGAGTAATTGCAACCCAGTAGTATTGAAATATAAGCTGTAGGCATGCAGATTTTATTTAGTGTCCAAACACAACAGTATTTTTCAACATGCACATAAATTCTGACTTTAACCATTTACAGAAGGGGTGTGCAGTCAAAATGTAAAGAATTTTGAGTTTTAGAGATAGAAAAGTGCAGAAAAGGCTCATGGATTATAGTCATCTCAGCTTTGCCAATTCAATAACCATTAGACACAAAACGGCATTGTGGCAGAACACGTGGAGACCAAGAAAATCATCACGATAAGTCACAATTAAACCTGCATCCGAGTACATGAGAAAAAATGTTAATCTTTTTTTTTTTTCTTTTTCTTTAAACCATAAAGCATTTTGCAAGTGGACCAATGTGATTTTTCAGCCTCTGTGCTGGGATTAGGTTGAACACACGTACTACATAAACAACATATTGTAGTATTTGTCTTTTATGTATAATTTTGAATGTGTTGCCTAACAACACATTAAAAAAGTCACCTATTTTACGCCACTTTATGTCCAGTACAGTTCTTTCTGACATTACAGAGATGAGAAATAGGGAAACAAACAAAAAAGCTTGAAAATCAGAACAAGTGCCTTTTTGTGAACCACCCTTTTCCTAAACTACAAACTGTACATAAATGAAAGCTGAAGAAGAAATAAACAAACCGAATGAGTGATGGATTGACTTGTTTTTCATTTCACTGTGTTCATCAGTTTTCCATTTAGTGGGATTTTATGATAAGGTAAAAATTACACGGTAAACTGTAACAGCTGTGCATTTGCTGCTTTAAGGTGAACAAACCACAAGAGGGCGCTGTTATATAAGATTCACCTGACACGTGAACTTTTTATGCAGCATATATTGGACATCATAATGACTTCTAATGAGATTCACAATATAACTGTTACACAAGTCTAGATGAAGCATACTTTCCTATGAAAAAAAGGTGCATTTTGGAGTTTTGGAAAACTTTGAGAAAATGAAAAATAACACATGTGATTAGAAAATGCTAAACACAATTTCTCGAGGAGCTGAAAATAAATAGTCTACAATTGGAATTAGGCAGTGATTATATAGTGCAAATACGAGCTTACACGACATGGGATGCGAGCATTAACGATGGGATAATTCATTAGATGTGTCATAAAATGCTACTTTGTTACATATAGCCCACTTTTTCTCTTTTGAGTATTTTGTTTAATTTTTAGAACTTGAATTTTTTTAAATATATATATTTCTTATAATAATCATGCAAGAACCATTTGGAAGTTTCATGATTAAGCATACCCAATAAATTGTAATATTTGTTAAGTATTTCTAAGTTATTTAATCCTTATGATGCCCAGTTAAAATTTGTATGACATTGATTGAAGATGGAACCAGTGGGACTCTTTGGAAATTATACATTTTGATAAACAGTAGCATACTTTTTTATGTATTCATAATTAACTACCTGCAAGTTCTTAAATAGGCCTAAATGAACTTTGAAAACAAAAAAACAGTGACACTATCGAATTCATTAGGAGTTTTACCCAACTCTGGCTTCATTGTAATGACAATACACTTGCGCGCATCGGTCACTCTGTAAGGAGCAATTCCTAAATCTCCATAAGAAGAAGGAGGGGGGAAATGAGAAAAAAAAGTCCCCTCCATCCCTCCAACCTCGTGAAGGCGTCCCAGAGGGGAAAGCAGCAGGTTTATGGAAATAAGCCTCCAAGGAGAAGGAGGAGGAGAGCCACGGAGCCATTTTGTACTCATTTTAAACTCAGTGTGGGTTCAGGCTGCCGCTGCGCGCCGTGGATACGCTGATACTATGGATACCGAGCGTCTTTCCACACGTAAAACTTCACTATGAGGGATAAAAGTAAAACGCGGTGTTGGAAGAGGGAGAGTTAATTCCTAAGCGGAGGAGTTCCCGAGGAGCTGAGTGGGATCTTGCAGGTATACAAGCATGGAGCCACCGATGTGTTGGGTTTGGATTTGTGTCCTGCTCACTATACCGCTTGCGGGATGTCTGGAGATGCACCTTTCAGAGACGTTACTGCCCGGGAATGTTCTGGCAAACCTGTCGCTTGGCCACGGATGGACTTATAAAATTGACAGGACTTTATCTCCCAAATTTATTCAGAACTTTTTCCAAGTTGAGCGGCACGGCGGGGTGATCCGTCTGTCCCACAAAGTTAAGTGTGCGCTCACGCCAAGGAACCCAGCGCCTGTTTATTTCAGGACAGGTTCCTTAACGCCTGGATACGTCATTCTGACACATTTTAACGTGTTTGTCCACGGGCAGGACTGTTTTATTAAATACAAAAGAAAGAAAACACCAGGTAAGCCAGATGTTCATATTAAACACCTTTTAAAACTGGAGGCAACTTCCTGCTTACCCGCAGGTAAATTCTTATTGAATGTAACAGAACTTTTGCCAACCTTCGCACGGAGCTTTGCCCATTTGGACACCGAATGTGTTGGGAAAGACTTTGTTGCGCTGTTAAGACGTGGGGATTTGTTCCTGGTCAATGACTTGTGTCTTAAGAAAAGGGGGAAGCCAGAGGTGAATTTGCACTGCGTCTTACGCAGCTCTAAAGGCAGCCAACTCTCAGTGCAGCTAAATTTGACACTTTTAGATGGGTCTGAACAACTTGGACCACATTCACAAACCACTCCCAAAAAGCCTGGCCGATTCATCCACAGGGGGAAGCGACAGGCGAATGCATCTCCTCAGTTCCAGCTCCCCAACTATCAGGTGTCTGTGCCCGAGAACGAGCCTGCAGGTACAAGGGTCATCACCCTGAAAGCAACTGACCCCGATGATGGAGAGGCAGGGAGGCTGGAGTACAGCATGAAGGCTCTGTTTGACAGGAGGTCTGATGACTTCTTTGAAATTGACACACAGACAGGGAGCATAACAACCATTCAGCCACTTGACAGAGAAGTCAAAGACACCCATGTTTTCCAAGTTACTGTGACTGACAACGGCTCCCCCAAAAGATCTGCCACTTCTTACCTCACTGTCACCGTCAGCGACACTAACGACCACGATCCGCAGTTTGAGCAAAAGGTGTACAGTCTCCACATCAAGGAGAATGTGGAAGTTGGCTTTGAAGTAATAACAATCCGTGCCACAGATGGCGATGCCCCCTCCAATGCCAACATGATCTATAAAATCGTCAACGAAGATGGAGTCAACTCTGTTTTTGAAATCGACCCCCGGAACGGCCTGGTGCGGATCAGGGAGCGTCCTGACAGGGAAACCCGTGGCCAGTACAAGCTGATTGTGGAGGCCAACGATCAGGGAAAAGATCCAGGTCCCCGGAGCGCCACTGCCACCGTTGACATCTCCGTGGAAGATGAAAATGACAACTACCCACAGTTCAGTGAGAAAAGGTATATCGTGCAGGTCCTGGAAAATGTGGCAGTTAACACTAAAGTCATCCAGGTGGAAGCGACAGACAAAGATGAAGGAAACAATGCCAAAGTTCACTACAGTATCATCAGTGGGAATGTCAAAGGACAGTTTTACATCCACTCCCCCACTGGTGTGATTGATGTCATCAATCCTCTGGACTATGAGATGATTCGGGAGTATAATCTGCGGATTAAGGCTCAGGACGGTGGCAGGCCTCCACTGATAAATGGCACAGGGATGGTGGTGGTGCAAGTGGTGGATGTCAACGACAATTCCCCCATGTTTGTCAGCACACCTTTCCAGGCTACTGTGTTGGAAAACGTGGCCATCGGTTACTCTGTGATCCACATTCAAGCAATAGATGGGGATTCGGGAGAAAACGCCCGTTTGGAATACCGACTCACTGACACCATGCCTGGTTTCCCGTTCACAATCAACAACAGCACGGGCTGGGTTACTGTATGTGAAGAACTAGACAGGGAGACCACCGAGTTCTACACCTTTGGTGTGGAAGCGAGAGATAATGGGATACCTGTGATGTCATCTTCTGCCAGTGTCAGCATCACGGTGCTGGATGTGAATGACAACGTGCCAACGTTTACAGAGAAGACCTACTCACTGAAGATCAATGAAGATGCAGTGGTGGGGACCAGTGTGTTGACGGTGACGGCTGTGGATAGGGATGTCAACAGCGTGGTGACGTATCAGATCTCCAGCGGCAACACCAGGAACCGCTTTGCCATCACGAGCCAAAGCGGTGGCGGCCTCATCACCTTGGCCCTCCCCTTGGACTACAAGCAGGAGCGCCAGTTCGTCTTGACGGTCACTGCCAGCGATGGGACACGTTACGACACTGCCCAAGTCTTCATCAATGTGACGGACGCCAACACACACCGGCCAGTTTTCCAAAGCGCCAACTACCAGGTGATGCTCAGTGAGGAGAAACCAGTGGGCTCTACGGTAGTCGTGATCAGTGCGACCGACGAAGATACGGGAGAGAACGCTCGCATCACATATGTCATGGAGGACAACGTTCCTCAATTTAAAATTGATCCGGATACAGGTGCCATCACAACCCAAATGGAGATAGACTATGAAGTTCAGGCCTCCTACACTTTAGCCATCACTGCTAAAGACAACGGCATCCCTCAGAAATCTGATACTACCTATGTGGAGATTATAATCCTGGACGCTAATGATAACTCTCCCCATTTCCTCAGAGATAACTACCAGGGGACTGTATTTGAAGATGCACCTGTCTACACCAGTGTACTTCAGATATCTGCTTCAGACAGAGATTCCGGCTCCAACGGCAGAGTGAGCTATACATTTGTGGGTGGTGACGATGGAGACGGGGACTTTTTGATTGAGCCGTACTCTGGTATCATCAGAATTGCTCGCAGGCTCGACCGTGAGAACGTTCCTGTTTACAATTTGAAAGCCTTTGCAGTAGACAGGGGGGTTCCTCCTCTGAAAGCGTCCGTCTCTGTTTATGTTCAGGTCCAAGACATAAATGACAATGCTCCAGTGTTTGAGAAGGATGAGCTTTATATTGATGTAAATGAAAACAGTGCGGTAGGGTCCGTCGTGGCCCAGATCACAGCCACAGATCCAGATGAGGGCACCAACGCTGAGATCATGTATCAGATTGTAGAAGGGAATATTCCAGAAGTTTTCCAGCTGGACATTTTTGATGGCGACCTCACTGCACTCATAGACCTGGATTATGAGACTAGGACCGAGTATGTGATAGTGGTTCAGGCCACATCAGCACCACTAGTAAGCCGGGCTGTTGTGCACATCCGCCTAGTTGACATGAATGACAATATACCAGTTTTACAGAACTTTGAGATTATTTTTAACAACTATGTCACTAATAAGTCCAACAGTTTCCCATCAGGAATAATAGGAAAAGTACCAGCTCATGACCCGGATGTGTCGGATAAACTACGGTACAAATTTGAAAGTGGAAATGAGCTTAATCTGTTGCTGTTGAACGAAGAAACCGGGGATCTGAGGTTGAACAAGGTTTTGGACAACGACAGGCCTTTGGAAGCACCCATGATCATTTCTGTCACAGGTGAGTAATTATCCACTTTTATCCACTTTCTACAACTCTTTTCTGATGAAATTTCCTTGAAAAGCAGATTTTTCGTATCTGTACTTTCAAACAAGGTGCCAAAGATTGAAATTTGACTCACCACATGACTGATGCACCATCACATTGCAGAGTCTTACCAGAGGTTTCTGTCGAATAGAGACAGATGCAGGTTTCAGCTGTAGCTCTGGCTGTGTGATCAGTTAAGTGTTTGCTGCAGGCTCTATGCAGGATCCGGTTGTGCTGCTTTTGAGTGATAAATGTATTGTGTGCAAGTGGTTGGTTTGGGTAATAAAAAGGTGCTATTAGCAGGGCAACCTCATAAGTGAGCTGCTTTGTCAGTGCACTTGTGTGGGTTTCTGTCAAAAAGAAGAAATGCACAGATAAAAGTACCTGATACTTTCCTGTCCTCAGTTTGTGGCCCTCTGTGCAGGGAAGCTGATGAGATTATTCCCAAGATTGCATCAAATGACTTGCTTAGCATACATTTGTCCCTTGATTTTGAGTAGAAAAGATATTTTGGAGATGTGTATCTGGAGGTGTTTGCTCTGCAAGCTCATGTTGAAAGAATTTATTTTGAGCCTCTTTTTTTCTAAGACAGAGGAAGACTTTGTTCTTTAAAGTTAAAGATTAGTCAGATGCAAACACTTGAGTGTTCTCCCTTTTAACTGGCTGCATAACTGCAGCATGCACACTCACTTAGCAGGAAAAGCCCTTTAATATAAAACAGAAAGACAAATCTGATACCTTGATGGACTAACTACCCTGTCACCTATTGACAGAAAGTAGAAGGTTTCTCACTCTCTTTCCCTGTAGGTTAATCTCACAAAGTGCATGAATGGTTTGAATGGGCAAGCAGCCCAGCACGGTTAGATCTGTTCATCTTTTCTCTGTGACCAAGCTTAGGAATGACTGAATATGAGGACAAGATGAGCTGCTGCTGTCTAGAGGGGAGAATGGAAACCAGCATTTCCAGTTTTTGTCTAATCATACTTTTAGTTATTTTGAAGCTGCAAATCATTGTGATAGCATAGAATAAAGCAGGAAGTTCTAGCTGGAAATGAACCGACACCATCATAGTAATTTTTCTCAATGACCTGCACTTTGTCTTTGAAAGGAAGATTGCCCTTTTCTAAGTACTTTATGGCTTTTGTAGTTGACCCACAGAGCATCTGAGGAGGCAACCACTCACCAAGCTACAGCCCCCCCGCCAACCTTACTCGCTGCCTCTGAATTCACACTTGTCAATAACGGCCGACAAGTTTTGGCGTATCCTTGACAACAGTGACCTCGGGATGGTCCCAGCTGGAGCTGGACATTTTCATTAGTTGTAGCCTCTTGCACTGAAATACCTAATCTGGAAGCATGTGTTCATGCACAATTTAACAGATGTGCAATCACACTAAGAACGGAGCCAGCTCCTCCTTTTTTAGGGTTCACCCCGATGTCAAGTGTTAGATAACCATTACCTGATGTCCTGACCTCTTGGCCCAGGGCTTCAGGGGGAGGAAGAACTGAGGGGGATTGGTAGGCAATCAGCTTCTTAACAAGCACCAAGAGACAAGACACCAGTTGTGTCCCAAGCTCTCTTGAATCCAGGCCCCTCCGGCTACTCTGGTCAAGTATTCTGTCTTTGCGTGTGGTTATTGTTTTGACCTTTCCTCTCTGATTCAGCCCACGTCTGAAATGCACTCTACGTGTGAGGAGCCAGTATTTTTGTCTTCCCCAAAGTCAAACTTCTTACTGATTTATGCTTGCTGTGTTTTAATTGCTCTCCCACCAGTTCTCTTTTTATGTAGGTTTTCTTTTAAAGGCATTAGCTGATATTGTCTCATAGATAGAGGACACATAATATTGTCTGTCACAGTTTTGTCTTTTTCTTTTTTACAAGACTTGCCTTAAAACATGCACAGCAAAATGGTGCACATGTGTTTTATTCCTGTGAACAGAAGGCCTGTGAAAGTTTCTTGAACCTTCGTCTGAAACACAAGAGTGCCCTGATAACCCTACTAAGATACACTTGTTAAACACACTTTGCTAGCCACAACACTGCTCCATCTGTCTTCCCTTTCCCTCTCACTTTCTATATTTATATGTGTGTGCGTGTGTGTGCGTGTGTGTGTGTGTGCGCGCGTGCGCATGTGTATGCATGCATGATGGTAGCTCTTTGGTTGAATAGCTGAGGGCTATGTGTTCTAATTGTAAGAACTCCTATCTTAGCTTGTCAAATTTCACTTAGAACCTTTGGGCTTTTTCTCTATTTTCCTAAAGATGAGAGTCTAAGAGTGCATTCACACCACCCTTTTGGATTCGAATCCTAGTCTGTTTGCTTGGAAACCCCACTTTGTTTGGGGAATTGTGAAGGTGCAAACGGACTCTATTTCGGATCAAAGAAGCGGACTCGGTACGCCTACAATCATGGGTCTTTGTCCGCTTCAAGTGAACCAAATGCAGGAAGCGGACTACAAAACAAGTTCAGCTCATGGCATTTTGGATGAACGTAACCAAAATATATACACCTTTGGGACAATAAGTGGCTCTGGGCTGGATGAATGGTTCACAGTCGGACGTGGAAGAACTCTGAAAGTTCTGGTAGAAATATGATCGACCCAAGACCACTAGGATCTGACACAGCTCCATATTTTGCTGTTAGTTTTCTTCTTCATTGGAATTGAGGGAGCATTCATCACTCCGTTAGACCTTTTGCCACTGATTTTCAGTCCAGTTCTTGTGTTATTTTGCGTACCCTTGTCTTATCTCCTTGTTTCCCTTTCTTAAGAATGGCTCCTTGACAGTCGCCCTTCCATGGAGACCATTTCTAACAGCAGATAGATCAACTAAGGTCCTCTGCCAGCTTTCCTGGATTTCTTCTTTCCTTTTTTTCTATGGGACATTGCTTACTTCTTCTTTTGTCCTCCACATGTCCAGTTTCCTCAATTGTTTTTAAGCACACATGCTGAGATTGAAGTATTTTGGCTAAAAGCTCTTTTAGAAAAGTAGTAAAGTAATTTTCTACTATTTCATGTCTGTTAAATGTAAGTTTTTGCATTTTTCATAGATGCAATAAAATAAATTGGAACCAATGACCTGTCTTTTTGACAAACTGCTAAGTGATAGTGTTTGTTGTCTGCTTCCTCCTTTGAGTTATGTGCTTTTCTTTTGCTTGAATGATTCATAGGTTGATGTGAAACGGCTAAACAAAAAAAATCTTTGTAAATGTTTTAGTACAATGATCAGACAAAAAATGAGTGAAAAAAACGGCCTTTTTAAACAAAAAAGAACAACAGTAAATCTTTAGGAAAAGCTGAACTATTGCTTAAGACCACTTGGAACATTAAAAGAACATCTGTCCACGGAAGCAGCATATAATGACTTTAGCACAGAGCTGTATTTCTTTCATGTACATGAATCTCAAATAGCAGACTAATGCTCACCTGCTAACTAAAACCCAGATTTAATGTAATTCACGAGTCTCTATGGTCATCAATGTAAATAATAGGTGATTCGCTTAAGTGGCGTTGTAAAGGCTTAAATTTAATTACACTCCAATGGCCTCTTGACCATGACGGGAATTTAAACTTTTCTCAAGAAGCCAGTTTTTGTTGACATGGTCAGTGTTAATGCACAGGTATTCATGAATTATTGTAGTTGTGAAAATAGGGTTGCCTGTGACACAAAAATTGATTTAGGAAATTTAACTGTAAGTTTTAGAAAGATTATGTATTCACCTTTGCTCATTTGTGAGTGCTAAATTGTCACCCTTTCGTTCAGTTGGGTGTAGAAAATTGTTGCTTGTTCTTTGGAAAAGGCATCCCCTAAATCCCCCCCCGTCCATCTGATAAGCATAATGTTAAAGCATGCTCAAACAGGCTATCAGAGGAGTTTTGCTGAAATGCAGGATGGCAGATTCCCTCTTAAATGATTAGGAATGATTGATGCTATGTCATCTTTTTCCACCTGATCTCTTTTTTCCTTCTCTCCAGCAAGCGAGATGACATGACACTACATGCACTTGCATC